>SJYC01062356.1:0-25200 GCA_006408675.1 Madoqua kirkii
AAAAAAAAAAAAAAAACAAAAACCTGAAAGGTGGAAAATCTGATATTGCTAATGTTTAATGCTGCACATCTTAGCTTATATATGAGATCAAATGAGCCATTTGTTTTTACTTGTCTATAACTTATCTGTTTATGTACTATTTCCCACTGTGGTGTGGCCATTGTTCTTCCAAGGGCTTGTAACATTAAGACATTTAATGTTCATCATATTTACTCTGAAGCAGTTTCTTCATATTATTTTTTGCCTTTTCTTCATATGTATGTTTCTGACATTCTGAAGGTCCTTTATTACAAAAGTAATGCATGCTTATTGTTTCAAAAATTAAAACAAAATGGAAGTATAAAAGTAAAAAATAAAGCCTGCCATTAATTCTACTCCTCAGAGAAAACTGGCAATAATAACATGAATGTACACACACATATCCATAGCCCACTTGTCCAGCCTGGAGAATGACCTACTGGTCACAACTCAGCATGTTTTGTGTTTTTTTTTAAGTTTTTAATTACATTTGTTACAATACTGCTTCTATTTTATGTTCATTTTGGCCACAAGGCATTTAAGATCTTAGCCCCCCGACCAGGGACTGAACCCACACTCCTTGCATTGGAAGGTGAAGTCTTAACCACTGGAATGCCAGGGAAGTCCTGAGGTTGCTTTTTTAAAAACCATCTGCCATGCACCCGCATGCACTTATTGGTAAAGAGGCCCAGCGTCTCCCTCTGGAGGTCTCTTCCAGAATAGCCTGAGATTCCCAGAGCTCACTGGATTCTAAGGCCAATCCCACTTCCATAGCTCCCAGCCTGGTTGTTGCTGGCCCCAAGGTTCATACCAGGAGCTCAGTTCTTGATCCCTGAAATGGGAATGATGCCAGAAGGTGGGGGCACAGTTGGGGGAGAGCATGGCTTCCCGCCCAAGCCACATGTGATGTCTGCCTTCCCACAGAGTGACTTCCCTCTTCAGGGGCATAGGTGTCTTCTTTGCCAGATGACCTTAGTCAGGACTGTTTCAATGGCAGCTAATCTCAATGACCTGTATAAGAGAGGGCTTGGTACTCGGAGCTCTTTCCTCCTGAGGATCCCAGGGACAGCCACAAATTTGCCCTCCTAGTCCCCAGATTAAGAGAGGGAAAGTTTGTTTGTTTGTTTAATACACATTTGTTTTTCCTTATTCATTTCTTTGGCTGTGTCAAGTCCTAGCAGTGGCATGCAGGATCTTTTTAGTTGCAGCATGCTGGATCTACTTGTGACACCCGAACTCTTATTGCAGCGGGATCTAGTTCTTCAACCAGGGGTCAAACCTGGGGCCCCCGGCATTGGGAGCACAGAATCTTAGCCACTGGACCACCAGGGAAGTCCAAGGGAGGGGAAGCTTTGAGAGTTGGTAAGAGCATGGAGTCAGACCCCTTTGGACAGGTTCCTTCCCCATCTGTCAGAGGAAGTGACAATAACAGAAAAAGGTCCAAATGCATTATTGTCATTGTTCAGTTGCTAAGTCGTGTCTGACCCTTTGGGACCCCATGGACTGTAGCACTCCCAGGCTTCCTTGTCCTTCACTATCTCCCAGAGTTTCCTCAAACTCATGTCCATTGCGTCAGTGATGCCATCCAACCATCTCACCCTCTGTCACATTACTACCACAGAGCAGATAGCCCTCAGCGCAATGCTGGGCACACAGGAATAGCTCTATGTGAACTACTACTATATACCTGGATGAGTGCCCTATTTTATAAAAATTAGATCCCCACATAAACTGTTCTCAGTCTGCTTTTCTGAACTGGTGTACTACAGACACCTCCCAAATCTGCACATACAGCCTCCTCTCCTGCGGAAGAGTCCCATGTGTTCCCAGAGGATGGTGCCAATGCAGGGGATTAAACTGTTTCTAAGAATCAAAATCCTCAGTCTTTGCCTTGCTGATGTCTTTGCTGCTTCAAATCTTAGGAAACTAGTAAAAGTTTAGTTCAGCCAGATTAGTTAAAGTTTAATGGTGAAGCTATCACCTGCATTTTCATTCCTTTGTCCTGGGAGTGTGTGTTTCTCTTTCTGTCCATCATTTGGTTTTGAATTCACATGGGATTTCAATCATTTTCCTAACTTGGGAGAAGTGGGTGAGAGGTCAGCTTCCAAGGCATGAGGTTGTAAAGGATGAGAAGGGACCAGGAGAGCCACCGCGAGGGTGGGAACGGGGATGCCCTTGAGGACGGGTCCTGGTATCAGACTTTCCACCATCAGCATCTCTAGTTCCACCATCATCCTTGCTTCTGCTCCAGAACCTGGGACTCTTTCTGGTTGCTCCCTCACCTCCAGCAGGGAACCCTTTAGTGAGTCCCGCGGACTAGTCCTCCTTAATATTTCTCACATTTGACTCCTCTTCCCACCTCCACTGTCACTTCGCACCTCTAGCTCACTGAGATGGCCCCTAATGGTCTCACCACCTTCATCCTGCTGTTCCCCAAATCAGCCAAACTGTAGCCTATGAGAAGCAGTTGCCTCGACCTGGTAAAGCTGAGGCTGCACAAACAGCAACGTTGTCTGGAAAGTAAGAAACTGGAACAACCTAAATACCAACCCAAACAGTAATATATTAATTTCCTAAGGCTGCTGAAACAAATGGTCTCAAATTTGTTGGCTTGAAACAACACAAATTTATTACTTTACAGTTTTAGAGGTGAGAAATCCAAATAGGGTCTCACTAGGCTATGGTTTTCCCAGTGGTCATGTATGGATGTGAGAGTTGGACTGTGAAGAAGGCTGAGCACTGAAGAATTGATGCTTTTGAACTGTGGTGTTGGAGAAGACTCTTGAGAGTCCCTTGGACTGCAAGGAGATCCAACCAGTCCATCCTAAAGGAAATCAGTCCTGGGATTTCTTTGGAAGGAACAATGCTAAAGCTGAAACTCCAGTACTTTGGCCACCTCATGAGAAGAGTTGACTCATTGGAAAAGACTCTGATCCTGGGAGGGATTGGGGGCAGGAGGAGAGGGGGATGACAGAGGATGAGATGGTTGGATGGCATCACGGACTCGATGGACGTGAGTCTGAGTGAACTCCGGGAGATGGTGATGGACAAGGAGGCCTGGCGTGCTGCAATTCACGGGGTCGCAAAGAGTCAGACACGACTGAGCGACTGAACTGACCTGAAGCTAAAATCAAGCTGTCAGCAGGTGTGTGTTCTTTCTGGAGGCTGTAGGGGAAGATCTGGATTCTGCCTTTTCCACCTGCCAGAGGCAGCCTGCCTCTTGGCTTGTGGGCTCTTTCCATCTTAAAAGCCCACAATGGTCGGTTCTTTCATGATGCCATCTCTCTGGTTGTTACTCTTCAGCCTCCCTCTTCCTCCACTTAAGGACCTTTGTGATTACACTGGAGTCCCCCTGGATAATCCAGGGTAATCTTCCATCTCAAGGTTGGCAAACTTTACTCCATCTGCAAACTTGCCATGTGATAGAACATATGCACAGGTTCCAGGGCAGAGGATGTGGACAGGTCTGGGAGCCATTTATCACAAGTAGCATGAAGTGAAACTGCAGCTTCTTCCTCCAGTGGAACATACCACTTTCTGGGATGGATTCACTTTGAAGCTGCCTCAGTGAAAGTCCTCTCCCTTGTGCAAGCCCCTTGTATGGCCACGAGAGGGATCCTAGCAATGTGGGTCAAATAGTGCATCAGAAAAGATGTATTTCTGGATTTTATGATCTTTGTGATATTTACCAGGTTTAAAAAAAATCTAGGATTTATTGTGAGTTCTTTTCTCACTCTAAATATAAATTCACTTGTTACCTAATATTCTATTAAATTTTGTATTTTTTAAAAGGACTCTAAAAATTTTATAAATGCCAGGTCCTACACAACCGGTATGTGCTCTGACCACTGAGCTACAGCTGCCTGCACCAATGGGATGACTCTCAAAAATACACTGAATAAAAGAAACAAATCACAGAAAAAAATACGCATGATATGATTCCATTTGTCTATGGTCCAAAAGCAGGCAAAACTAAGTTATAAAGTAGTGTATGGGGTTAAGTACACATATGGGGAAACCATAAAGAAAGAAACACAAGAGAATTGCTTACAGAATTTCAGGATAAAGGTCACGGAAACATGATCAGGGAGAGCAATAAACAGTGTTTCCAATGGACTAATGATGTTTCTTATGTTAACTTGAGCAAAAGAAACAGTTGTCTCCACATTGGTTTTAGAACTGAATATACATTGCATACTCTCTTGCATGGGTGATGTATGTCATGATTTAAATTTTTTATTTTATAACAACTGGGTTAATTATTTTAAGAAGCAAAATTTTAAGCTTAAAATTCTATAGCAGCTTCTGACTGCACTCAAAGCAAAATCTACACCTGTTGCCGTGGCTTAAAGCCCTACGTGCTCCAGCTGGCTCTTCAACCTGAGGACATCTCCCATCACATTCCCCATCCTGCCCACCTCTAACCACATGGCCTCCTCTGGCACTTGATCTACAAAAGCCCACCTGTGACCTTCTTCTCAGGTCCTGGTTCTCAGCCTTATCTGCGCCTGACACAATCACAGTTTGCAATATTAGTAGCGTCTCCACAGTGGCCTCTGAGCCCAGTATGACCAAACCAAGTTTGTTTTGTTTCCACCTGGCCAAAGTAGAGGGCCTTTAAATGGGAGAAAAGGAAGGTAGCTCTCTCTCCCTGAACTCCAGACTCAGGTTCTTCTATTTATCTGCCTTCTCAGCATTTCTACTCACACATCTGGGAGGCATTTCAAAGCTAACCCAGCCAGAACTCTGAAACCTCTTAGTCTTGCCTGCCTCACTTAATGACAACTCCATCTTTGCTCGTTCAAGCCAAAATCCACAGTGTCCTGGGACCTGACTACTTTCCACCCCCTCCACTGCTGCCCTATGGACCAAACTGCCATAATCCCTCACCTAGATTACTGCAACAGACTCCCTGTCCTGCTTCTGTCCTTGCCGTCTGCGGCTTCTCCACACAGCTGCAACAGGTGACTGGTTGGCTATTGCCTGCGTCCCATCATGTCCCTCCTCTGCTCAAAACTGTCCAGTGGCTCCTATCTCCCTCAGAGTAAAAGCCCTATCCCAAACTATGTGACCTGTGCCTCCTTTGTTTCCCAGATCTTTTAAAAACAAAACAAAAAACCCCTCATCTCCCCTTAGTGTCCTTCTTAATTCAACTACCCTGTACATTCCTGCCACAGCGCCTTTGCACTGGGTATTCCCTCTGCTTGAAAGATTCTTCCTCCAAGAATAAAAACGGCTCCCTTTCTCATCTCCTTTGAATCGGCTCACATGTCCGCTTCTTAATGAGTCCTTCTCTGACCAACCTATTTAAAACTGTTCCTTTGTTTCCCAGATCTTTTAAAAACAAAACAAAAAACCCCTCATCTCCCCTTAGTGTCCTTCTTAATTCAACTACCCTGTACATTCCTGCCACAGCGCCTTTGCACTGGGTATTCCCTCTGCTTGAAAGATTCTTCCTCCAAGAATAAAAATGGCTCCCTTTCTCATCTCCTTTGAATCGGCTCACATGTCCGCTTCTTAATGAGTCCTTCTCTGACCACCCTATTTAAAACTGCAAACATTCTTCTCTCAGCACTCTTAGCTCCCCTTACCCTGCTCTATTTTTTTTTTTTTAATTACCGCACTGGGTCTTTGTGGTGGCACATGGTCTTCTCACGTGGCAGTGGTTGCTGCACCTCGGCTTTGCTGCCCCACAGCATGTGAGACCTTAGTACCCCAACCAGGGAGAGACTGAACTGGTTTCCCCCTGATTGGAAGGTAAATCGTTAACAACTGGACCACCTGGGGAGTCCCTCTGCTGTAATTTTTGTCTTTGCAATCAAGGCTTTCCCGACATACCATACAAGGGACTTCTTTGCTTACCTAGCTTCTCCACTAGAAAGTAGTTCCACAAGAGCAGAGGTCTCTTGTTCACAGCCCTATCCCAGGGCCTGGCACATATCAAATGAATACCTTAGTTTTCCAAAGACCAGAATGAGTTCACATCTGGAGAGGGAAAGTCATTGGCTTGAGAGTCTGTCACCCGTCACCCTCCTGATTCACCCACCTTGGACAAATCATTTAGCCATCACAGACCTCCTCTCTGAAAAATGGAGACGTTATGTATGACTTGAATGTACTCAGTAAATTTACGGGCACATTCACCCAGGCGTGTTAGAAGACTCTCGCATTCTAGCTCGATTTACCCTTTTCCATACAGGATTTCATTTCACCTTCACACCAGCCCCAGAGGTAGGTAGAGCCCCTTTTTGATAAATAAAAACACCAAGGGCCTTTTTTGACAACCGAAAAACTTCAGGGAGGTCTGGGCCCCTCCCTAAATGAATGGACAGGCGAGGTCTGACCCCCTCTCCATGCTTAGGGAGGCTCCGCAGTTCCGAGGCTCGGGAGGTCCCCGGCGGGTCGCAGTGCGGGGCTGCCACCCGGGGACTACATTTCCCAGGAGGAATTGCCCGAAGCGCTGCGGCTCCCTGGTTTTTAAAGGGCTCGCGTTAAATGAGGCGGAGGGAGTTCCGCCTTCTGCCGGCCACTAAACGACTCTAAGATTGGTACCCTGCCAGCGTAGGCGGGTGGGGCCGGGTCGCGGTCTAGAAGACACCCCCCCCCCGACTCTGCAGGGTCCCAAGCCAATCTGGAGGCACCCTGTTCTCTTCGTGCCCACCTCGGTCTCGGACTCTATGCCTAACTCCGGGGAAACCCCTGCCAACCACCCCCCCCTCCCCGCCCCACCTTCTTTTCCAGTTCTCCCTTACAAGGGGAGGAGCAGAGAATCTCGGCGCCTGCAGGGAGAAAGGATGTCCGCCGGCGGTAAAGCCCCCGAGACCCCGAGGTGACACCTCCCTCCATTTCTGGCTTCAGGACCGGGAGAGAATTTACCGGTTGCTGGGATGGGCGGGGATTCGAGATGTGAGAACTACAAAATGAAGAGAAGGCCTGGGGGCGTGGGGAGCTGAGCCTCACAAAGCGCCTCCACCTCCGTCCTACCTAGTCCCCGTGACCTTCACCGTAAAATGGGAGTGATGCGGGAGAGTGATCGCGTTACCTGCTTCCCTAGGCAGGAGTCGCGAAGGATCAAGAAATAGCTGGAGAGCGCTGTGCGAATAAAATTATTTCATCATGGTGCCATTGAAATCATTCAGGCCTTATTTTTAGACACGCGGGGACCTGGGATGAGGGGATGACTTGTCTATAGGATCGCTGAGTGAAACAACATCTTAGACCTGTGGCTGTCACGTGGATGCCTATTTTCCCATCCAGATCTTAGTGGGAACCGGAAGAACTGTCTGACAATAACCAAAGCAAACCCATCGGAATGTTGTGTTTTCAAGCCAGGAGACTTCAGGGTAATTGACAATATTCAAATAAGAAGGTTGAGCTTTTGAACTAACCTGGCCCTTCCTGGTTTCTCTTCCTCATCTGTCCCACAAAGATAAGCCCCGGAGAAGGTATCCCATACCAATAGAGTCTCAAGACTCCCCCTCCCCGTTCCCAATCATTTGGATTAATCCAGCCCTTGGTGTGTGTAGGGGGGGGGGGGAACCCATTAATTTCCCTGTCCTCAGAGATTCCCAAGTCCAGTAGGAGCCTTTCCCCACACATACACACCTCTCAATTGGGACCAGTTTCCTCCCTCTTCCCCCATCTAAACCCTCCAACCCTTCCCCGTCTACAGCTGGGGTCTGCAAACGGCTCCTGGACCTCACTACCCAGATGCCTTCATCACTTTGACTAGCTATAAACCCCCACCACCAGGGTATTGTTTAAGCTAAGAGTGTCGGCTTATTTGCTTGGAGAATAAAAGGGGGTTGTTGAGGGAGGCGGCTCAGAGAGGGAGCATTATAGAATCTCAGCCTAGGACCCCTGCCAAGAGGGACCCTGCATGTGAATATAGGACGTCTGCGGCAGACGAGGGGTCCCAGGAACGCTGAGCTGAGCCTCTGACCACTAAAGGCCCTCTGAGCCTCCGAGGCTCCCCACAGACGGTGGTGCCCCTTGTTTTCCTTATCTGTACCTGCCATGCAGCGAGGGAAGATACATACATTTTAACAAAGACATCGCATCTTCCCAGCAAAATGGAGGTGGTCCCGGCTGGGGCTCCTTGAACTCACACTTTCTGAAGATCACTCAGGACTCAAGCAATATGACCCTCTCCTCGACCTCCCCGCCAGAGCCCCGTTTTCCCAAACTCTCAAAGCTCTCAGGGCTTCTCCTCATCCCAGGGGACCCCAAGACAGTCTTTGATTTAGAGCCTTCTGAGCAGCGCCTTCACTGTGGACCTCCCCGCTCATTGTCTCAAGGAGCTCTGGGAGGGGGACTAGACCCCCAGTCTGGGTCCTAGGAGTGGGGGCAGCAAGCTCTGTCTCTGACATCCCAAAACTCCTAGGCTGAGGAAGGACTATGAATGAATGACCAGTTAGGATACATGGAGGATGGGGGGGGGGGGCGCTTTGAGGAGAGGAGGAGACCTGAGAGACCCCTCTTCATTCCCGCAGGGACCCATGCAGCATTTGGGGTTCGACCTCAGGAGAGATCCTTGATGCAGATGTCGGGGGCGCGCTGGGGGAGCGAACACAGAGGAGGGGGAAGGGACAAAGTTTGAAAGTGCCCTTCCAACTCTTCCAGGCAAAGTTTACTTAGGGGTCCTATGGACTGAGAGATGGTAGAGGTGCGGGGGGCCCAGTGGCAGGATGACCCCCGAGAGGTGACCGGACCCCGGGGGAGCGACCCCTCCCCCCTGTCCCAGCTCGGCCCGGCTGGGAGTCGCCCGTCTCGGGGCCGCGTGTGTTAGTTGGGGCCGCTTTCGGGCCGCTCTGCTGGGCTGGGGGGTCCCGCCGCGGGCCGGGAGTGGGGTCTCCGGTAGCCCCAGGGGGTAGCTTTCCTACGGGGGTTTTCAAGCAGCGGGACTCTCAGGCTCCGCAGAGCCAGCCCCCCGCAAAGGGGAAATGTGCCGGCGCGCCAGCGGTCCTCAGCGCTGTTTGGGGCGCGTGGAGAGCGCGGGGGGCGGCGGCCGAGGCAGCTGGACGCCTGGCGGAGGAGTTCAGAGAGCCAGGCAGCGGCCCGGCGCGGCGGCGGGGAGTAGGAAGGCCCGGGCTGGGGGGAAAGGTCGGATTTGCTCGGCGGAAGAAACACAGATGGCGGCGGCGCGGCGCCATTCTGGGCCGGGAGCAGGCAGCCAGCAGCCCTGTCCTCACCGCGGTCCGCCCGCCGCCGCTAAATACCCGGATGCGCCGCCCGAGCGCCAGACGCGGAGCTGGGTATTTAGAGCCTTCTGAGCAGCGCCTTCACTGTGGACCTCCCCGCTCATTGTCTTCAAGGAGCTCTGGGAGGGGGACTAGACCCCCAGTCTGGGTCCTAGGAGTGGGGGCAGCAAGCTCTGTCTCTGACATCCCAAAACTCCTAGGCTGAGGAAGGACTATGAATGAATGACCAGTTAGGATACATGGAGGATGGGGGGGGGGGGCGCTTTGAGGAGAGGAGGAGACCTGAGAGACCCCTCTTCATTCCCGCAGGGACCCATGCAGCATTTGGGGTTCGACCTCAGGAGAGATCCTTGATGCAGATGTCGGGGGCGCGCTGGGGGAGCGAACACAGAGGAGGGGGAAGGGACAAAGTTTGAAAGTGCCCTTCCAACTCTTCCAGGCAAAGTTTACTTAGGGGTCCTATGGACTGAGAGATGGTAGAGGTGCGGGGGGCCCAGTGGCAGGATGACCCCCGAGAGGTGACCGGACCCCGGGGGAGCGACCCCTCCCCCCTGTCCCAGCTCGGCCCGGCTGGGAGTCGCCCGTCTCGGGGCCGCGTGTGTTAGTTGGGGCCGCTTTCGGGCCGCTCTGCTGGGCTGGGGGGTCCCGCCGCGGGCCGGGAGTGGGGTCTCCGGTAGCCCCAGGGGGTAGCTTTCCTACGGGGGTTTTCAAGCAGCGGGACTCTCAGGCTCCGCAGAGCCAGCCCCCCGCAAAGGGGAAATGTGCCGGCGCGCCAGCGGTCCTCAGCGCTGTTTGGGGCGCGTGGAGAGCGCGGGGGGCGGCGGCCGAGGCAGCTGGACGCCTGGCGGAGGAGTTCAGAGAGCCAGGCAGCGGCCCGGCGCGGCGGCGGGGAGTAGGAAGGCCCGGGCTGGGGGGAAAGGTCGGATTTGCTCGGCGGAAGAAACACAGATGGCGGCGGCGCGGCGCCATTCTGGGCCGGGAGCAGGCAGCCAGCAGCCCTGTCCTCACCGCGGTCCGCCCGCCGCCGCTAAATACCCGGATGCGCCGCCCGAGCGCCAGACGCGGAGCTGGGAAAAGAGAGGCAGAAGAGGAGGCGGAGGCGGAGGCAGAGCCGGGCGCCGAGACCGACCGGCAGACCGGCGGGGCCGGGCCACGCAGACACGGCCCAGTGAGCCCTCCCCGCGACCCGACCCGAGCCGGGCCCCCGAGAGCCGGCCTCTGGACTGGTGTGGGAGCCAGAGGCTCCAGAGCAGATCCCGAATCAGGCTTTCCTTGGCTTTCGACGAGGGCTGGCCCTTTGGAAGGTGCCTTCTTCAACAGCAGGACCAGGCAGGCCACCATGACCGAGAACTCCACGTCCACCCCTGCGGCCAAGCCCAAGCGGGCCAAGGCCTCCAAGAAGTCCACAGACCACCCCAAGTATTCAGACATGATCGTGGCTGCCATCCAAGCAGAGAAGAACCGCGCTGGTTCCTCGCGCCAGTCCATCCAGAAGTACATCAAGAGCCACTACAAGGTGGGTGAGAATGCGGACTCCCAGATCAAGTTGTCCATCAAGCGCTTGGTCACCACTGGAGTCCTCAAGCAGACCAAAGGGGTGGGTGCCTCGGGGTCTTTCCGCCTGGCCAAGAGCGACGAGCCCAAAAGGTCCGTGGCCTTCAAGAAGACGAAGAAGGAAGTCAAGAAGGTGGCCACGCCAAAGAAGGCAGCCAAGCCCAAGAAGGCTGCCTCCAAAGCCCCCAGCAAGAAGCCCAAAGCCACCCCAGTCAAGAAGGCCAAGAAGAAGCCGGCTGCCACGCCCAAGAAAACCAAAAAACCTAAGACTGTCAAAGCCAAGCCAGTCAAGGCATCCAAGCCTAAGAAGACCAAACCAGTGAAGCCCAAAGCCAAGTCCAGTGCCAAGAGGACCGGCAAGAAGAAGTGACAATGAGGCTTTTCTTGTGGACACTTCTGCCTATTTTCTGTAAATACTTTCTCTCCTTCTCTCTTGGTCTCATCTACCATCCTTTGCCCCTTTCCTTGCTGACTTTGTAAAGAGACAGAATTTGTATTCCTCAGAAATTAGGAAATAATTCATTTTTCCATACCAACCATGCAAGGACAGCAACAACAAATCTCTGTAATGATGAGAATGTACTTATATTTTGTTTTATTTGTTACTAATCTGCTTGTGGGTTTGGGAATTTGGGTGGGTTTGTGTGTTTTCTTTAGTTGGGTGGTTGGTTCACTCTGAAGGTAAAAGTCGGTGGGGTTGTGGGGAGGAATGGACAAGGTTGTTTGTTGGGGCTAGGTGACAGGGAGCCCAGGAACTGTAAGCTTTGTAAGAGTTTCTCAGAGACCATCAAGCTTTAAGTTGAGCACTCCTTGTGAGAGTTTCAGAACCTTGGTGGGGAGGAGAAGAGGGATGGCAGCAGCTGGACGGCAAAGGAGGTAGATGGGGGGTAGGGGGAAGCCCTCTCTTGGCTGTATGCCACCTTCCTGGTGAAAGTGGGACGTCCAAACCCAGTTTCCTTCTCACTTCTGTTAGTCTGTCCCTGTAGCCTCTGTATTGTACTAGGGAATGGGAGGGAGGGTTAAAGTGACAGCTGATCCTAGAAACTAGCTTCTTTCAGTCAGCTAGAAACTAGCCACTGTGGGGGCTTCTGTGGATTCAGAAAGTCTCCTGTTAAATGGGAGTGGGAACTTCAGGGAAAGGGTGAGGAGTCAGTCAGCCAAGTGCCTCAGTGTGCCCCTGTTGAAACTTGGGCTTTTCCACACTATTGTATTGTTTCCTAGGAGGACCTTTTTCCTCCCGCCCCCCCACCCCCCACCCCGATTTTTGGTTCTTGTATAAGAGATGGCTTTGCTTGGCAGTCCAGTGGGGCTTCAGCCCTACCACCCACCACTTAAAAACCTCCAGACCTCTACTTTTTTAATATGTAGTAGTAGACGGGGGTGGGGAGGAGGGGAGGGCGGGGAGTGGACAGTAAGACATACTGCAGACTTTGAATTGCTAAGTAGTTTTACAGAGCTAGGTCTGGTGTGTGTGTGTGTGTATGTATGTATGTATGTATACATATCTAGGGGTAGTACTTAACGTTTCATACCTGGGAGCTGGGAGAAAAAAACCCTGTACAGTCTTTCCTTTTTTTTAAATAGGCGCGCTTGCGCTCTCCCCACCCCCCTCGCCCCTTTTTAAATAAGTGTTATTTGTGCCTGGAAGAATTTGCTGTCTTTGTAATTTTCAAACTTTAAAATAAAATTAAAAAAATCTGAGCGGTGTGTTTTTCCATACTTCTAAAACTGAAGGAGAATGCGGAGCAATATGGTGGGCGCAAACCTGGGGGCTTTTGCACCTAAGCACTGGGGAGAGTTCCAAGAACAAGACAGAACCCAGGAAACCTTAGGGCCGGAGCATATGGAACGTGCTTCAGCCTGCTTCTAGGCGCCCGCGTCCAGAGGGCGTCCCTTCGTTCCGGGAGATCTGTGTGTAGGCTCGGCATGGGAAGGGGGTGGGGGTCTGGTGGGTTTGGCCCTGATGTGCCTTCCAACCCCGGTCGCCTCCTCTCCCCCAACACGGACAGCTCCTGTCTCAACTTACAAGTCACTCCACTTTCGTCCTCTGCTGATCCCGCCAGGTCCCGCCCTCCTATTCCTAGGTCCGCCTCCCCTTCTCTAGAGCAGAGCCCTTCTCGCTCCGATTGGCTGCCGGGGCCCAGCCCCCACACGTGATCACGCCGCGGCCTCGGTGCGCAAAGACCTGAGCGAGCAGTCCAGCTACCGCGAGGTGGGCAAAATGTGGGCTGTCCGCGTACTGCATGCTGCGCTCTCCCGGGTCCCCCGCGGCAGCCGGGCGCAGTCAGCGCTGGCTCAGCTGCGTGGCATCCTGGAGGAGGAGCTGGAAAGTATCCGCGGAGCTGGCACCTGGAAGAGCGAGAGGGTCATCACGTCCCGTCAGGGGCCGCACATCCACGTGGACGGCGCCCCGGGAGGTAACTCCCCCTTCCTGGGAATCGCCAGACCTGGCCGGGTGTTCGGGGGCCCGTCCTGAGGGTTTCGCTGCAGTGGAGGTCCTGGAGGCAGTGAGCGGGCCGGAGCACAGGCACACGTAGCCGCTGCTGGACCGCTTCCCATCTGTCGGGCGACTTGTCTTTTCCCACAGTTAATTCTAACCTGATTAGATCCGTTCCCCCAGAAGAAGGTAATTTGCCCTTTGAGCACCTTTTTTATTTAGAGGCCAGGGCTCGATCTGAGATCCAGCCTGTGAGAACGTAAGCAAGAAAGAGAGACAGCCAGTTGGCTCGCACCATACGGATTCAAGAAAGGGTGATGGGGAGGTAGCAGCAAGAAATCCCGCATTTCTAGAGCTGCTGCTTTGTTCAGATTTCTGCTAATTGCTGCTCCTGCACTCCTGCAAATCTCAAAACATGGGCATGACTGGTCCCATTTACAAACGAAGAGACGCTGATGCTCATAGATTTGAAGTGTCTTGCCTATAAACCCCCAGCTAGCTGCAGGAAGAGCTGGGCTTTTAGTGTAGGTCTTCTGGTATATTGGAGCTGGAAGGTCATGTAACTGTCCATAGAGACCAACTTTCTGGCCAAAATCACTGTTTGAGTAAGGGGCTTGAGGGCTGCCCCACAAGTCATACTGTGAATTGGCCCACCAGGCCGCCCTGGTTTCTGCCTTATCTGTGGTCACTGCTCATCTTGTCTGTGCCAGGACCCAGGTGGGTGCTGGTTACCAATAGGCCTCCAAACCTGTCTTCTGCCCAGGAAATAGGCCTGGAATATTTGGTGCTGTTGTGCTTATTTGTAAAACAGAGGTCTCTATCCTCCTCCAGGGAACCTTGGAGCAGATCAAACAGTGGGAAATTAGGAGACCCAGGTTCCCATCCTGTTTTGCCTCTCCCAAACTGAGTAAACCTTGCCCTCTTGGAGCCTTAGTTTCCTCCCTGGGTCATCTGTGTCCACCTTGGGCTTTAAAATGCAAGGGTCAGGGTCTCAGAGAGGCCACCCTGCTGGGCATACAGTTCTGTACCAGGCAACAAAGTCAACTGTGTGGAGTTTGGAGACCATTGCAAGGCTCTGTGATGCCCTCTTTTACCCAGAAAGAGCCAAGGGCCAGATTAGGGGTTACTGGTTGTCTTCAGAGGTAGGAGAAGCAGAGAGGAAGGGCTGTGGGTGAATGTGATCCAAACCTTCTCATTCTCCAAAGTGCTGCTCTGGGAGTCCATTTCTGCCCCTCCCTCTCCTGTAGCTGTTGAATTTGGTGCCTTCTAGGGGCTCCCCGCTCCTCAGCCTGGCCTCTGCCTCAGAACAGATCATACTCTGTGGTTGTTGCCTCTTCAAGGGCAATTCCAGGTTCATTTCCTCTCTCGAGTCCCCAGGGCCTGGCACCTTTACAGGCCCTGATTGTCCTGAGCTCCTGTGTCTATCCCCTATCCTCCATCTCAGGAATTATTAACTTCTGTGCCAACAACTACCTGGGCCTGAGCAGCCACCCTGAGGTCATCCAGGCAGGTCTGCAGACCCTAAAAGAGTTCGGAGCCGGCCTTAGCTCTGTCCGTTTCATCTGTGGCACCCAGGTACAATGAGGGTATGGCCCAGGCTGGGGCAGGGGAGGATGGGGTGGTCCCCAGTGTTGGGCACTGACCTCAGATGTCTGCTTCTGCAGTCAGAAGGGCTGGTTTAGGCAATTCAGCTTATCCCAGAACTCTGGGCCCATGCTTAGCCCCAGAGCTGTTCACTGGAAAAAACTGGGTTCAAGCTTCTGTTTTGCTGTGAAGCCTTGGGCAAGAAATTTAACCTCTCAGAGCATCCATTTCCCCACCCACAGAACAGAGTTTCTTACCTGTTCCTCTTCAAGAAAGGAAGAATAGAAGGCAGAGATTGAGATAGAGGTTTCTGGAGCTATTCTGCCTGAGTTTGGTTTCTAGTACCACCATATATTGGTTCTGTTACCATGGGCAAGTGTCTTAACTTGTCTGAGCATCAATGCCTTCATTGGCAAAGTGGAAATAATAATTCATAAGATTATCCCAAATTAAAGAGTTAATAGTGGGTTGGCAAAAACGTGTATTCAAGTTTTTCCATAACTTCTTATGGAAAACCCTGAATGAACTTTCTGGCCAACCCAAAACATGTAAAAGTGCTTAGAACAAGGCCTGGCACATAACAGTGCTCAAAAATGTTGCTTAATAATTTTATTTTGTAAATGTTACAAAATGAACCCTTTATACATGAAACTTACAGTGCTTACTATGTATCATGTGCTATTTTAAGAACATTGCAAAGTACTCCTTAATGCAGATAGTAATCCCAAGTTCTAAGTGCTATTCTTGCCCCTGTTCTAGAGATGAGGACACTGAGGCCCCGAGAAGTTAATTGTCTTGCCCAGAGCACACAGCCTGTTGTGGTGGGACTTGAACACATATGGCCTCGCTCAAGAGTCAGTGCTTCTGAGTCCTTGTGATTATTATTACTTGTCCTCTCAGAAAGGTGAAGGGGAAACAAATGGAACTTTTGACTTCCAACCAGGGCAGGTTAGGCTGGACAGCTTCCAAATCTAACAATTGGAGGCCCAAATAAACCTAGAGTTACTTATGTAATCCTCCTTTTTGCCATTAAACAGAAAAAGGCACTTAGGGACTTCTGTCATGATCCAGTGGTTAAGACTCTGCTTCCACCGCAGGGGGTACAGATTCCATCTTTGATCCCTGGTCAGGGAACTAAGATCCTGCATGCTGTGTGGTGTGGCAAAAAAAATTAAATAAAAGGAAAATAAAGAAAAAATAGAAAAAAAGAGTACTCAGTTTGATAGAGAAAATATCTTCCTTTGCCATTAGCATCATAATTCTACCATCAGACCCCCACTGTAAAATGAAAACCCAGCCAGGAAGAAGGGCACCTAGTGGGCCCCTAATGCTTCAGATTCCTGTATTAGCTCCGGGTGAACCCTTGTGGTGCAAAAAGAAGGGAGAGGATCTGTTTGTGGCCCTCTAAGCCTCTGTCCCCAGGACTTGTCCCATGTGGCCCCAAAGGCATTAATATGTGTTTCACTCCTTTACTTTAGAGCATCCACAAAGATCTAGAAGCAAAGATAGCCCGCTTCCACCAAAGGGAGGATGCCATCCTCTATCCCAGCTGTTTTGATGCCAATGCCGGCCTTTTTGAGGTGTGTGACGCCATGGGTGGGAGTTGGTGAGGCTGCTAGGCTGTGCAGGGTTTGGGAATATGCAGTCCAGAGAACTTGGCAGGATGCCAAGGCCATGTTGAGAGGCTCCAGTACCCATTTCTTTGGAGGTTAAGGTTGGGCCAGCAGGTCTCCAGGATAAATCCTGAGGCTTACTAGGAGGCCAGCTTCCAGGGCATTTGGGAGGTAACGTACATCAGCTGGAAGGCTGAGGGTGTTAGGGGCCAGGCATTCACCAAACATGTTCTCACCTGCTTTTTAGAGCAGGACCCCTGATTCAGCCCAGTCCTGGACCGCCTGGGTACTATGTATCATGTGCTATTTTAAGAACATTGCAAAGTACTCCTTAATGCAGATAGTAATCCCAAGTTCTAAGTGCTATTCTTGCCCCTGTTCTAGAGATGAGGACACTGAGGCCCCGAGAAGTTAATTGTCTTGCCCAGAGCACACAGCCTGTTGTGGTGGGACTTGAACACATATGGCCTCGCTCAAGAGTCAGTGCTTCTGAGTCCTTGTGATTATTATTACTTGTCCTCTCAGAAAGGTGAAGGGGAAACAAATGGAACTTTTGACTTCCAACCAGGGCAGGTTAGGCTGGACAGCTTCCAAATCTAACAATTGGAGGCCCAAATAAACCTAGAGTTACTTATGTAATCCTCCTTTTTGCCATTAAACAGAAAAAGGCACTTAGGGACTTCTGTCATGATCCAGTGGTTAAGACTCTGCTTCCACCGCAGGGGGTACAGATTCCATCTTTGATCCCTGGTCAGGGAACTAAGATCCTGCATGCTGTGTGGTGTGGCAAAA
This sequence comes from Madoqua kirkii, assembly GCA_006408675.1. Taxonomy (NCBI): domain Eukaryota; kingdom Metazoa; phylum Chordata; class Mammalia; order Artiodactyla; family Bovidae; genus Madoqua; species Madoqua kirkii. The sequence continues at coordinate 17,199 of SJYC01062356.1, forward strand.
AAAATTAAATAAAAGGAAAATAAAGAAAAAATAGAAAAAAAGAGTACTCAGTTTGATAGAGAAAATATCTTCCTTTGCCATTAGCATCATAATTCTACCATCAGACCCCCACTGTAAAATGAAAACCCAGCCAGGAAGAAGGGCACCTAGTGGGCCCCTAATGCTTCAGATTCCTGTATTAGCTCCGGGTGAACCCTTGTGGTGCAAAAAGAAGGGAGAGGATCTGTTTGTGGCCCTCTAAGCCTCTGTCCCCAGGACTTGTCCCATGTGGCCCCAAAGGCATTAATATGTGTTTCACTCCTTTACTTTAGAGCATCCACAAAGATCTAGAAGCAAAGATAGCCCGCTTCCACCAAAGGGAGGATGCCATCCTCTATCCCAGCTGTTTTGATGCCAATGCCGGCCTTTTTGAGGTGTGTGACGCCATGGGTGGGAGTTGGTGAGGCTTGCTAGGCTGTGCAGGGTTTGGGAATATGCAGTCCAGAGAACTTGGCAGGATGCCAAGGCCATGTTGAGAGGCTCCAGTACCCATTTCTTTGGAGGTTAAGGTTGGGCCAGCAGGTCTCCAGGATAAATCCTGAGGCTTACTAGGAGGCCAGCTTCCAGGGCATTTGGGAGGTAACGTACATCAGCTGGAAGGCTGAGGGTGTTAGGGGCCAGGCATTCACCAAACATGTTCTCACCTGCTTTTTAGAGCAGGACCCCTGATTCAGCCCAGTCCTGGACCGCCTGGGGATCAAGATAGAGGGAGAAGGCTCCTTGCCTCCCTGCCCAAAAGAATGCCCTGGTTGGCAGTGAAATATTGATTCAGGGGGAGTCTCGAGGGAGGGAGAACCCTGTGGTGGCTGGGTGGCTCTACTTCTGACTGCCTTCCACTAGGCCCTGCTGACCTCGGAGGATGCAGTCCTATCAGATGAGCTGAACCATGCCTCCATCATTGATGGCATCCGTCTGTGCAAGGCCCACAAATACCGCTACCGCCACCTGGATATGGCTGATCTGGAGGCCAAGCTGCAGGAGGCCCAGGTGTGGCAGGGCCTCACACTTCCAGGGCCAAGGACTGGTCTTATCCTCAGCCTCCTCTGCAAACTGACCCCTACCCCAGTGAAGGAAAAGAGGTTTGCAGAAGCCATCTCCTCACTCACAGGCAAATAGCCTGAAAGCTCGAAACAGCCAAGATCTGAACTCAGATCCTCAGACCCAACATGACTTAGCAACTAAACAACATCAACAATCTCAGACCCAAAACTTTGTCCCATGGCACAAAGCGTTTTGAATTTGAGGAAGCACCTTATGTGTGGCAGGCCCCTGCCCAGCATCAGAGTGGGATAAGCTTATGAACAGAACTGACCCCACCCCACCCTGCCCTCTGAAGAGGAGACTGGGAGCATTCTCTCTGCCCAGTGGCTAAGCATGTCTCCAGACTGCCCTGGAAGAGATGGAGAAGGCCCAGAGAGGCCCAGAGGTGGGAGAGGATGTGCCAGCCTCAGCACGAGGGTACATGTGTGCTCCCCTCTGTTCTGGGCACTGGGCAGAGTGAGCCTTTAGAGCATCAAGAAGCACAGAAAGGGAGTGACTTGGTCCAAATCGTGATACCAGCCATTGCCTTCCATATCTTCCCTGCAGAAGCATCGGCTGCGCCTGGTGGCCACTGATGGGGCCTTTTCCATGGATGGTGACATTGCACCCCTACAGGAGATCTGCCGCCTTGCCTCTCAATACAGTGCCTTGGTCTTTGTGGACGAAAGCCACGCCACTGGCTTCCTGGGGGCCACAGGACGGTGGGAGCACACGGCCCCTGAGGCCTTGGGTTGGACTTGTCAGGGTGGGTGGGAAACCACAAGGCCAGCCCCCATGCCCAACCCATGAGCCGGGTGCTCAGGTGGCTGTGGTGATAGTGGCAGCTTCCCTTGCAGGGGCACAGATGAGCTGCTGGGTGTGATGGACCAAGTCACCATCATCAACTCCACACTGGGGAAGGCCCTGGGCGGAGCATCAGGTGTCTGCAGGCTTGGGCCTCTGGGCTCCCTTTATCTGCATGCACGGCCCTGGCAGGTCTTGGGGGAGGTGGGAAGGGGAGACCTGGGGCTGCAGGGAAGAAGACCGCATGGACGGCCCTCTCAGGAGGGCCATGGGGTAAGCTCTGGCTGCTTGTTCTCACCCTTGTTCTCAGGGGGCTACACGACCGGTCCTGGGGCTCTGGTGTCCCTGCTACGGCAGCGTGCCCGGCCCTACCTCTTCTCCAACAGCCTGCCACCTGCTTCTGTCGGCTGTGCCTCCAAGGCCCTGGACCTGCTCATGGAGAGCAACGCCATCGTCCAGTCTATGGCAGCCAAGACCCTGCGGTGCGGTCCTGGGCAGAGTGGGGCCCTCTGGGGCGAGGGAGCTGGTGAGGGCCTGCCCTGTGTGGCTGCACAGGCCCATAACTCCCTGCCTTTGCGTCCTGCCTCTGCCCACCTCCGTGTCCCCAACGGGTTGCACTGGGACTTGGCTCTCTTAACCAGGGGATACCTGCTTGCCCCCATCCTCTTCTCTCTGTCTTTTCCTTCCATTTCTTAGTGCATTTCATGTATTTTTATTTTTTTATTTTTTGGCCCTACTGCCTGTGGGATCTTAGTTCCCCAACCAAGGATCGAACCTACACCCTCTGCATTGGAAGTATGAAGTATTAATCACTGGACTCCCAGGGAAGTCTCCCCGGTGCATTTCTTTGCAAATGATCCTGCATTCCCCCTTCTTGTACAGTCCTGTCTTTCTGCCTTCCTAATGGGTCTTCCTGTTCCTCTGCCTCTTTCCCCATCTGCCTCTCTGGGTCAGCATCTCTGTCTTTGTTGGTCCCTCCTGCAGACTTGGCCACAAGCCTTGGGTCACATCCATGTCCATCAGGAGTGGGTTGATTGCTCCACAGTCCCCCAACTCCCAGTGACACCCAGCTCATGCCCACAGATTCCGCAGTCAGATGGAGGCTGCTGGCTTCACCATCTCAGGAGCCAATCACCCCATCTGCCCTGTGATGCTGGGTGATGCTCGGCTGGCCTTAAACATAGCGGATGACATGCTTAAGAGAGGTAAGGAGGCGGGGCTTGAGATGTGGCTGTGGGTCCTAAAAGAAAAGGAGGGAACCCTTAGACTGTGAATATCCCCTCTTCCCCCAGCCCTACTACCCTTCTTAGATCAGATATCTGTCCAAGCTTGAAAACCCTAGGCCGTGAGGCAGTCCCAGTTTTAAGAGACCTTTGGCAGCTCCCTTGCCCTCTGTAGCCCCCAGAAAAGTAAGAGCTATCTGTCATGCCCCCAGAACCTGCCTGGCTCTGGTGAGCCCCAGCTTAACCCTCTCTACCCTCACAGGCATCTTTGTCATTGGGTTCAGCTACCCTGTGGTCCCCAAGGGCAAGGCCCGGATCCGTGTCCAGATCTCAGCAGTGCACAGCGAGGAGGACATTGACCGCTGTGTGGAGGCCTTCGTGGAGGTGGGGCGACTGCACGGAGCACTGCCTTGAGTTCTGGGTAGTGACACACAGAGCTGAGGTCCCCCTCCCAACACAGTGAAAAGGAAGGCCTTTGATCAGCCCAGGCCAGAGGCTCTGAGCTCCGTCAGTCCTGGTGCCAGGCTGGGATGAGGCCTGTGCTTGTGGGTGTGAGGTTAAAGCAACAGTGTGGAAATCAGCTGTGACGTGTTAGTCTGCTTTATTCTCTCGGAGCCGCCCCAGTCCTGCAGCTGGTCGAAGGATCAGGCAGGAGCTGGGGCTTTGAGGGCTTTGAGCTCTCAGAGTTAACCACCTCTCCCAAATTAAGAGGGGACCCAGGCAGGTGGGATGACAGAGGCCGGGGCCACCGTTCGGCTCAGTTGGATGCTTTCCTGATGTAGAGAGAAGCTGAGCACCAGCCCTATAGGCCCCTTCCCATGCCACCCGCCTCCTACTCCACAGCCTCTAGAGTCCAGCCCTGGTGAACCCCTCGTCCTCTGCTCCCCACCCCAAGGATGGCCTACAGCTGCCCAGATAAGAAGGGGCTGGACACCCAAGCCCATGTTTGGGAGAAGCAGAAGACTGTGCCCAGAGGAAAGAATGTCTGTCACTACTGGAGAAGCCCCGAGAGTCTGGAACCCTATATTCTATCCCCACTTTGTCCCTGCCTTTGTGGCCTTAGGCAGCCCCTTCCCCTATGTATGCCTTGGTCTTTCCTGCTATACCAAGACTGGCTGTTACATTGGTATCTGGGGCCCTTCCATCTCCATATTCCCAAGGGCTCACTGGCCTGGTCAGAGGAACCGCCAGGGGGCTCAGTGAGCTTGGGTTCTGGCTGCTATTTTCCAGCTCCCTCTAGACTTCAGGCCTTGGATAGGCTGTTTTTGCAGCCCCACAGCAAGACCCCATTCTCCCTTGACCCCGACAATGGCTCACTGCTCCCCTGCTGGAGATGACAGTCCTTTCCCACAGTCGCAGCCCTTCTCTCTCCATAGCCCTTCCCACTCAGCCTTATGGGCTCCTGGTAGGGTAAAGGATGGGTCTGAGTCACCAGCCTCAGCATGGTGTGGCCTTGGGAGCTGAAAGTCTGCTGGTGAGGGGGCAGGGAGGATGAAAAAGCCCTTTTTCATGAAAGGTGGGGACCACGGCTCTGGTGCCCCACACCCCCAGCCCTCCCTTTAGCCTGGATGTTTAGAGAGGGACAGCCTGGGTGAGCTCTGGCCTCAGCCAGCAGGGTCTTATCGCTGGGATTCTGAGAATCCTAGCCTGTGATCCTGGGCAGCTTGAAGCTAGGGGTCCAGGAGTTTGGGGTACTGGGGGATACAGCCCCAGGGAAGGGGGCTGCTGTGGCCCCGTCAGGGGCACACACACGGGGTAGGGCATCTAGCACCAGGTGTACTTCAGCGGCAAGTACCCACCGTCTGGTGCCCAGCCCCTGGCCAGGCCAGCAGCTTGATGTGTGTGGTCTGCTAGGTGGCCATGAGCAGCCACGGGATGGCGGGTCACAGTCGGTGATGCCAAGACAAGACAGCCGTAGGTGAGGTCCACCCACCAGTGGCACAGAGTGCATGCTTCTTTCTCCTACAGTTTCCCAGCACCACCAGCTGCTGACATTGTGTGCCTGGGGACAGCCCAGCACTGTGACACTGTGGGCCAGCTCGTCGCAGTAGGGCGCCAAGTTTTCAGCCAGCTCACAGCTCAGCATGTGACCTGTACTGGTGCAGGTCTTCCGCAACTGTCCCAAAGGGTCAGAGGGCATGCCAGCAGGCACGGGGCACCTCTGGGCACATATGCTTGGGCTCAGCACATACCCTGGGTCATTGCCAGAGGCCAAGACAGGCTATAGGGCTGAGGGCCAGCTATAAAGTTGCAGTTTTGTGTCTTGCAGGGCCCAGATCTCCAGGGACTGCTCTCAGGGCGCACCATCTGTCCTCTGCATTGGGGACACAGTTCAAGGCCACGGCCGCCAGAAGCAGGAGTTGGAACAAGGGGAGGTGTGGGTGCCTGGGGCCCGCTGGGGCTCACGCTGTGGCGGGGTGCCCGTCCTGCCTGCCTCATAGGTGGTCACCCTCTGGTTGCCATCTTCCTCCCTGCTATCATATCACAGCTCAGCACTGCTGCTCCTGGGAGCTCTTGGCCCTAGAACTGCTCTAACCCATCCAGAGCCCAGACTCTGGCAAGGAGGGGCATAGCTGGCTTGGGGTTCCCAAGAAGAGGGAGGGCAGTGTGTCAGGCGCTTTCAGGGGCCAGGCCTGCCACATTTGTGAGTCCAGGCTTCTGGGCATCTCACAGTGCATTCCTTCCATACAAGATGGCTGTGGGCCCCCAAGTTCTCAAATCCCACCACTCTAAGTCTAGATCCTACAGTTCTGCTCTTCAGAGATCACAAGATTCTACAATTCTAACTCCTTAATGCAGTTTTGATAGCTCTGAATTCGAGTTTGCAGAATCTAGGGGTGATCCCTAATATCTTCAATTCAATGAGTTTCTGCTCTAAAAGTTCGGGGATGTTCCACATCTGCGATGGGTGGCATCAGGCTTTAGAGGAGCCTGAGTACTGGTGAACATCCCAGGGCCTCGGGAAGCCAGTTCTGAAGAGTCTCTGCCCAGCTCCTCGGACCTTGGTGGCAAGTCCTGGCTTCATCAGCATCCTCTCAGACTGTTTTGTTTCCCCTTGCATAGACTTCTTGACATTCACCCCACCCTCCCAGCTTCTAGAAAGACCACACAACCCCTACCACCTCTCCTCCCCATTCACTGCAGATTGCCTTCTGCCGCCACTACACTTGTCTAGTACCAACAACCACCTTGTTGTTAAATCGAATGCATCTTGTCCCACTGGCCTCTAACCCTCTGGAAGATGTGGCTATGTGGTCCTTCCAAGAGGAGATCCAGACCAGAACCCCACGACCGAGTCAGCAGTCATTCACCAAAACTGGTAACCTCTTTGCCTGGAGGAGAGGTTTTTAATGGGTCTCTCATTAAATCACTCCCCCTCCAGCCATTCTTTTAACCCCAGACCATAATAAGCTAATCACAAAATAAATGAGCAGGTCACGTCTCTGCCCTAGAATCTTCTGTAGTTCCCCACTGCCCTAAGACTAAAAGTCAGACTCCAGACACGTACATAGACCCTCCAGTCTTCAGGCAGACTGAAGCCCTGGAATCAGTTTAGGGAACCTGATAGGTCTTGAAATTCTCAAGGCCAGGAGGAATCCTAGTCTGCAGAAAAAGGGACTTTTTAATCTAGTTTCCTAGTGTTGGACACTCCATTCAAAACTAGAAGTCCTGGGACTTCCTCGACAGTTCAGTGGTCAAGACTCTGCACTTCCAATGCAGACGGCTCTGGTTTGATCCCTGGTTGGGGAACTAAGATCCCACTGGCCGTGTGGCAAAAAAAAAAAAAAAAAAAGACTAGGAGTTCTTTCTGAACTTGGGTTGGAGCCCTTCTTGGAGCAGGGAGCAGAGAGGATGTGGAGTGGGGTGAGCAGGCAGGACCACAGGAGGTGAGAGGGCCAGGAATGGACTGGGCCTCGGGCACAGAGGGGTTAACCACAAAGCGAGAATCTCAGAGAGTGAGATCAATGGGTTACTCGCTGCAGAAAGGCAGAAGCAACGCAGAGAGGCGGAGGAGAGGAGAGCCAGGCGGAAGAGCATGCCACCCGGGGAAAATCAGGGGCTGAGGAGGAGGCGGCTACTTCTTCGGAGGGAGAGGAGAGGCCTTAAAGGAGAAGAGGGAGCAGTGGGAGGCAGAGCTGTACCTGCAGGTAGGCACCAAGAGGCAGCCACTGAGCCAGGAGGCAGCTTCAGCCTGGCCAGTTCACCCAGGGCGAGCAGGAGCCCAGTGCCTAGTGTTGAGGTCTGTGTCGCCCGGCCGGGCTTGCCGGTGGGAAGGGGAGTTGGTGGGGGGTACTTCTGCATGCTGGGATGGGGGGAGTCTCAAAGACACCACCTTTCTTTCCTCCTCCCTGCTTGGCCCCCTTACCCTTCATTCATCCAGCCACTCAAGAGGTCTAAGCATGCACAGAGACCCACAGGTAGCAGCCGATGTGGGCCATGGGGTGTGACGGGTCAGGTGATCACAGCTTACATAGATGTGACACACACACACATGCACACATGCAGGTTGTCAGGGGCACCACCTATTACAGCTCTCAGATGAGTGCTCCAGCCTGGGAGTCGGTACCAGGGTGGCAACAACCTCAGATCTACCACTCAGAGTGTGATATTAGCTTCCCAAGTCCCCTCTCTGAGCTTCCTCATCTGCGAAGAGGGCAGAGACCTATATGGTGCTCCCAGCTGTGCCATGTGGTGCTCTCACTAAGCTGGACTATCCAGTGACTCAGAGGTGTCACCCATGTTTGGCTGAATTTGACTAATATCCAAAAGTCTTCCCTGTATTTCAGATCCCCATTGAAAAGTGAGGAAAATACACCAGATCCTGGGGTTGGAACTGCCCCTCCCCGCACCCACTTTGCATGTGTCTTTACCTGCATCATTGGTTGAAGGTGTCTATCAGCTACCTAATCAGTCCT
>SJYC01062358.1:0-48440 GCA_006408675.1 Madoqua kirkii
AAGACTCTCAAGAGTCCCTTGGACTGCAAGGAGATCCAACCAGTCCATCCTAAAGGAGATCAGTCCTGGGTGTTCACTGGAAGGACTGATGCTGAATCTGAAACTCCCGTACTTTGGCCACCTCATGCAAAGAGTTGACTCACTGGAAAAGGCCCTGATTATGGGAGGGATTGAGGGCAGGAGGAGAAGGGGAGGACAAAGGATGAGATGGCTGGATGGCATCACCAACTCAACGGACATGGGTTTGGGTGGACTCTGGGAGTTGGTGATGGACAGGGAGGCCTGGCGTGCTGCGATTCATGGGGTCGCAAGAGTCGGACACGACTGAGCAACTGAACTGAACGTCATGAACATTTTGAAAGTTGTCAAAGCTCAGGGCAACCTGTATCAAATTTTTGTCATATACTAACTGTAAGATTTTGGGAAATTTGAAGCTTTCTAGTGGCCCTGACTACCCTTAAATACTTATTTCATTGAGGACCCGCAGTGATCACAGCGGGTGGTAGGTGTGTGATACACACAGAGGGTCAACACTAACTATTCACAGAAGAGTATCACATAAACATATCCTATTAAGCTCAAACGTTCCCAACAGGATTTCCTCTAGCTGAATCCCAAACGCCACTAGACACAAGGGGAAATGTGATGGGAGGATAGATGGGAATAGAAAGAGGTTCTAACCGACTGCAATAAAAACATTACTCTTATTTAAAAATTTTCAAAACCATATGACTATGTGAGCACGGTGCTGGGTACCCTCCTTAAGGCAACGAAGAGTCCCTGGACTCGACGGGCCCTTAAGCTTAAGCTTAGTTCCATGATGTTACCACGACGCAAAGCAAGAACGCGGAACAAGGAGCTAGGGCGAGGCATTGCTGTTGTAATGGCTAAACTAAGGCTCTTCACTCACACACCGGTTTGTGCCGGTTTGTTTTATAACCCTGTCCCTAACTCTAGGGTTTCATCAGGACTCGAACTCATTCAAACGCCAGGTTGTGAAAAACCCTGGACTCGACGGGCCCTTAAGCTTAAGCTTAGTTCCATGATGTTACCACGACGCAAAGCAAGAACGCGGAACAAGGAGCTAGGGCGAGGCATTGCTGTTGTAATGGCTAAACTAAGGCTCTTCACTCACACACCGGTTTGTGCCGGTTTGTTTTATAACCCTGTCCCTAACTCTAGGGTTTCATCAGGACTCGAACTCATGCAAACGCCAGGTTGTGAAAACCGCTCACAGCCTGCAGCGCTGCAGCTGAGGGTGGGTCCTAGGACTTCCTCCTCCCCCACAGCTGGCTTCATCTTTGCCTGCTCCAACATTAGTGTCCAAAGTTGTTGGTGGGGGGGGGTGGTGAGAGCTTTTTTCAATACCTTCCCACTGCATGGACTAAACCTCCATTTTTTACACTCGGTAAGTTTAGACTTCGGAGAACATTTGAAGATCGTTTTTCGCCTCAGGCAAACCTCTAGCATCTAAATCCACATTCACGCCCCCGTAGCCAAATGACCCATCTCGCGAGAGGACGGCCGAGTAAGTGGTCAACCATCTTTGAGGGGGATTACTTCTGGTTTCTCTTACTTTGCCCATTCTTTATTACCCTGAAATACTTAACGTTATTATTTATATAATTTTGCAAGTACTGTAGAATCGCCTTCCTTGTAGAGCCTCTATTTGAAGAAGGAAGACTAATGGTGTTTACTTGCGCCCTTCCCAACATGGCTACCTCAGCTTGCCGGCGGCCCTATAGAAGCTTCCGGTTTCCCGGCGGCCTCCAGGGAGGTTGGACTTCCGGCGCCCAGACTGAGGCGAGGCCTGATTTTTCTCTTCTCTTCAGGCTGGGCTCGCGGCCGCCGCAGCCATGTCGTATCCCGCTGATGATTACGAGTCTGAGGTAACTTGTCCTTGACGTGTGCCGGTCTCCGCCACAGGGGCAGGGCTTTTGGGATGCTGACCCCTAAGGGGAAACGGTGTCCGCGCCTCTGTGGGAGCCCCCGCCGGCCTCGCCGCGTGCGCGTACTCATGCCGCTGCCTCTCACAGTCCCGGACTCCAAGTCAGCCGGGTCTCGGCCGCCCAACTCATGTGTCCGCTCCGCTCGTCCTCTCCTTTTCAAGCCCGGGGGCCGAGGCTGGAGATAAAGGATTCTATGTTTCTGTAACTGAACTCTTGTTTTCTTATGATTTGGACTCAGTTCGTCAAACCGCGCTGATTCCCACAGCCTCTTGTGCTTTGCTCTTCCTTATTGCAGCCGTAACGAGGTATTGTTATTGTCTGTTTATTCTCCCGTTTCTCAGGCACATGAGTCGCTCAAAAGCAGGGACTGTGTCTTGTTCGCCTTTGTGTCTTTTCAGTTCAGTCGCTCAGCGTGTCCGACTCTGCGACCCCATGGACTGCAGCACGCTAGGCCTCCTTGTCCATCACTAGCTCCCGGAGCTGCTTGCTCAAACTCATGTCCCTCGACTCCGTGATGCCCTCCAACTGTCTCCTCCTCCGTCGTCCCGTTCTCCTGTCTTCAGTCTTTCCCAGCTTCCGGATCTTTTCCAAAGAGTCATTTTTTCGCATCAGGTAGCCAAAATATTGGAGCTTCAGCGTCAGTCCTTCCAATGAATTTTCAGGACTGATTTTCTTTAGGATGGACTGGTTTGACCTCCTTGCAGTCCAAAGGACTCTCAAGAATCTTCTCTAACACCAGTTTGAAAGCATCAGTTCTTCTGGGCTCAGCTTTCTTTATAGTCCAACACTCATATCCACACATAACTACTGGAAAAACTATAGCTTTAACTAGACGGAACTTTGTTGGCAAAATAATGTCTGCTTTTTAATATGCTGTCTAGGTTGGTCATAGCTTTTCTTCCAAGAAGAAAGTGTCTTTTAATTTCGGCTGCAGTCACCATCTGCAGTGATTTTGGAGTCCAAAAAAATAAGTCTGTCAATATTTCCATTGTTTCCCCATCTATTTACCATAAAGTGATGAGACTAGACTAGAGAGGCCATGATCTTTGTTTTCTGAATGTTGAGTTTGAAGCCAGTTTTTTTCATTCTCTTCTTTCATCAAGAGGCTCTTTAGTTCTTGACTTTCTGTCATAAGGGTGGTGTCATCTGCATATCTGAGGTTATTGATATCTTATCTGTAACTGAACTCTTGTTTTCTTATGATTTGGACTCAGTTCGTCAAACCGCGCTGATTCCCACAGCCTCTTGTGCTTTGCTCTTCCTTATTGCAGCCGTAACGAGGTATTGTTATTGTCTGTTTATTCTCCCGTTTCTCAGGCACATGAGTCGCTCAAAAGCAGGGACTGTGTCTTGTTCGCCTTTGTGTCTTTTCAGTTCAGTCGCTCAGTCGTGTCCGACTCTGCGACCCCATGGACTGCAGCACGCTAGGCCTCCTTGTCCATCACTAGCTCCCGGAGCTGCTTGCTCAAACTCATGTCCCTCGACTCCGTGATGCCCTCCAACTGTCTCCTCCTCCGTCGTCCCGTTCTCCTGTCTTCAGTCTTTCCCAGCTTCCGGATCTTTTCCAAAGAGTCATTTTTTCGCATCAGGTAGCCAAAATATTGGAGCTTCAGCGTCAGTCCTTCCAATGAATTTTCAGGACTGATTTTCTTTAGGATGGACTGGTTTGACCTCCTTGCAGTCCAAAGGACTCTCAAGAATCTTCTCTAACACCAGTTTGAAAGCATCAGTTCTTCTGGGCTCAGCTTTCTTTATAGTCCAACACTCATATCCACACATAACTACTGGAAAAACTATAGCTTTAACTAGACGGAACTTTGTTGGCAAAATAATGTCTGCTTTTTAATATGCTGTCTAGGTTGGTCATAGCTTTTCTTCCAAGAAGAAAGTGTCTTTTAATTTCGGCTGCAGTCACCATCTGCAGTGATTTTGGAGTCCAAAAAAATAAGTCTGTCAATATTTCCATTGTTTCCCCATCTATTTACCATAAAGTGATGAGACTAGACTAGAGAGGCCATGATCTTTGTTTTCTGAATGTTGAGTTTGAAGCCAGTTTTTTTCATTCTCTTCTTTCATCAAGAGGCTCTTTAGTTCTTGACTTTCTGTCATAAGGGTGGTGTCATCTGCATATCTGAGGTTATTGATATCTTTCCTGGCAATCTTGATTCCAACTTGTGCTTCATCCAGCCTGGCATTTCACATGATGTACTCTGCATGTAAGTTAAATAAGCAGGGTGACAATATACAGCCTTGACATACTCCCTTTCCTATTTGGAGTCAGTCTGTTGTTCCATGTCCAGTTCTAACTGTGGCTTCTTGACTGCATACAGATTTCTCAGGAGACAAGTAAGGTGGTCTGGTATTCCCATCTCTTTCAGAATTTTCCAGTTTATTGTGATCCATGCAGTCAAAGGTTTTGTTTTAGTCAGTAAAGCAGTAGATGTTTTTCTGGAATTCTCTTGCTTTTTTGATGATCCAGTGGATGTTGGCAATCTGATCTCTGGTTTCTCTGTCTTTTCTAAATCTAGCTTGAACATCTTCATGATTCCCATACTGTTGAAGCCTGGCTTGGAGAATTTTGAGCATTTTTACTAGTGCGTGAGATGAGTGCAATTGTGTGGTAGTTTGAGCTTTTTTCGGCATTGCTTTTCTTTGGGATTGGAATGAAGGTCGACATTTTCCAGTCCTGTGGCCACTGCTGAGATTTCCAAATCTGCTGGCATATTGAGTGCAGCACTTTCACAGCATCGTCTTTTAGGATTTGAAATAGCTCAACTGGAATTCCATCACCTCCACTAGCTTTGTTCTTAGTGATGCTTCCTAAGGCCCACTTGACTTTGTATTCCAGGATGTCTTGCTCTAGGTGAGTGATTACACCATCATGGTTATCTGGGTCACGAAGATCTTTTTTGTATAGTTCTTCTGTGTATTCTTGCCATCTCTTATTAATATTTTCTGCTTCTATCTTACTCGCCTTTGTGTTTAGGAACCTAGAATGAGCATGTTGGATTCACAGACTGGTGACTGTTTATCTGTCTCTTTTGTTAATAGGCTGCTTATGACCCCTATGCTTATCCTGGCGACTATGATATGCACACAGGTGAGTTACGGGTTTGGCTAGCTGGGTGCTTCTGAGGATTGGCACCTTTTTGAATGTCTCACAGCTGCCTTGATGAGCACCTGTTTAAAACTAGGTGTTGATGATCCAGGTTTGGAGTCAGTTATTAGCTCTCAGCCAAAGGGTGGTACAGAGCCTATTAAACCAGGCTTTTTTCATGGTCCACCTCAAAGTCTTACAAAGGAAGGATGGTTGTCCTGGCTGTGGTTTTCCTTGTTTAAACTATTACCTGAAGAAGAAAATCTTGTTGTGAAAATTAAAGTTTAGTTGCTTGCACTGTCATTTTGATAGAGAACGGCAGTTGGTTAGTTATTTAAAAAATACTAAGTGTCTACTCGGAGAAGGCGATGGTACCCCACTCCAGTACTCTTGCCTGGAAAATCCCGTGGATGGAGGAGCCTGGCAGGCTGCAGTCCATGGGGTTGCTAAAAGTCAGACAGGACTGCGTGACTTCACTTTCACTTTTCACTTGCATGCATTGGAGAAGGAAATGGCAACTCACTCCAATATTCTTGCCTGGAGAATCTCAGGGATGGGGGAGCCTGGTGGGCTGCCGTTTATGGGGCCGCATAGAGTCGGACACTACTGAAGCAACTTAGTAGCAGCAGCAAGTGCCTACTACTTACTTTCTCTTAACCGCAGTTCCACCCTCTTCCCGATAACCATCCCAAGTTCTGAGGGTAGACCTGGGTACAAGACAGATGGGTTCTTACTGTCATAGACTTTAGATTCTGGTGGGGGAATCAGTAAGCAAATAAATTACTTTAATAATAAAATGAGTAGTGGAAAATGTTGTGAAGAAAGAGACCAGTGGGGATTGGGAGTGACATGGAGAGTATTTAAAAAGGCATTACACCTAGTTTTATAGACATGAGTTTAGTTTCACAAGTGACCTTGCCGTCTTGTTACGTCATACGTTCGGATTTGAAGTGTTTATCATATCCAATCTCTAGGAGATCCAAAGCAGGATCTGGCTTATGAACGTCAGTATGAACAGCAGACCTATCAAGTGATCCCTGAAGTGATCAAAAACTTCATCCAGTACTTCCACAAAACTGTCTCAGACCTAATTGACCAGAAGGTGTATGAGCTACAGGCCAGTCGTGTCTCTAGCGATGTCATTGACCAGAAGGTGTATGAGATTCAGGACATCTATGAGAACAGGTATGGGCTGTTGGCTGAAATGATCTCCTGCTGAGTGAGACTGGCTGAGTGCTGCAGTCTGTAGAACGGGGTGATATTTAATCATTCTGTAAAGAGAGTGCCCTAGGGTTTTCTGTGATTCTTTGGGGGTTACAGACATTATTTTATGGGCTCTATATCCAGAACTTGTACAAGGCCTACAATAATACCATCAGTTTGAATTATAATAGTAATTACATATATGATCAGTATAAATTAGACAGTGTCGTGAGTGCTTTTCTTGTGTTTACTCATGTACTCTTCACAGCAACCTTGTGAGGTAGGCACCATTGTTTTCCTCATTTTATAGTTCAGTAAACAAAGCGCAGAATGGTTAAGTCACATAGTGGGGTTCTGAGTTTTGAACCTGCACTGTCTGTCACCAGAGCCTAATTTCTCAGTTGTGCTGTACGACTTCTCAATGCATAATAGGATGAACAGAGCTCTTGAGTGGTTGCTTCTCAGTTGTTTTGTCTTAGTCCTCTTCCTCCCCGCTTTGTTCATGCCATGTGACTTGTGGGATCTTAGTTCCCTAACCAGGGATCAAACCCAGGCCATGGCAGTGAAAGTGCTGAGTCATAACCACTGGACCACCAGGGAATTCCTAATGCATCCTAGTTTTGAGGGCACTGCCCTTGTGTAAAGGCTTTAAAAGTGAGACAGGTCAGTCAGGGCTGGATAGTCAGAAAAGACTTCAGGAGGACATAGGGTCGTGAAGCATCTTGGGCATCAGTGTTTGGGTTGGATGCTCTAGGGCTCTTGCAGCATCAAACTGCAACAAATACCGTTCCTGCCGTGTTTGGAGAAGAGCACTCTTGGAAGTGGAAAGAGGGGAAGCTGAGGGAGGTGTGTGGGGGTGTCCAAAAGGTAGTTCTCAAGTCAGGGAACAGTAAGCAGTGAAATACCACTCTACAGTTCATGATAGAAGGGCAGGAGATGATCTTGAAGAGCTTGGTGGTTGCCTAATTGATGTAAAAGAAATGTTTCACTGTATTACGAAAGGTTGGGGTGCAGAGTTGGGTTGAGGAAAGTTACAGAGTTGGAGGCTCTGGCCCTGCCTCTGGTTCTGTGACTTCTTCCCTTTACTGAGCTTAGGTACTTATCTATAAAATGTGACAGATCTCTAAAACAGATCCTTCCTGTTTTGGACTTATGGAGTATTTCTGTTTGGTTTTCAGCTGGACCAAGTTGACTGAAAGATTCTTCAAGAATACACCTTGGCCTGAGGCTGAAACCATCGCTCCGCAGGTTGGCAATGGTAGGTGTCCTGCTGGATGGGATCCTATGACTGGAAGTCATTAGAAAGTTCAGAATGGTCTGTGTCTGTTTTGTTCTTCATTTTATTTCCCCAGGGTTTGGTGCATAGTAGATGTAACTTGTTGAATGAAAGCTGAATAAATGCAAAGAGGACACATTTTTCATATGTGGTGAATGCTGAAAGTGAGATTTTTGTCTTGACTGATTCATTTTTCCCTGTGTAATTTTTGGGTCATTACAGTTGCTCCAGAGTGGGCTTTCTAACCTCCTCACATTTTACTTTCTGATGGAGTCTTTTACATATAGTGTAAATTAGGAAGATCATGGCATCTGGTCCCATCACTTCATGGGAAATAGATGGGGAAACAGTAGAAACAGTGTCAGACTTTATTTTGGGGGCTCCAAAATCACTGCAGATGGTGACTGCAGCCACGAAATTAAAAGACGCTTACTCCTTGAAAGGAAAGTTATGACCAACCTAGATAGTATATTCAAAAGCAGAGACGTTACTTTGCCAACAAAGGTCCGTCTCAAGGCTATGGTTTTTCCAGTGGTCATGTGTGGATATGAGAGCTGGACTGTGAAGAAGGCTGAGCGCCGAAGAATGGATGCTTTTGAACTGTGGTGTTGGAGAAGACTCTTGAGAGTCCCTTGGACTGCAAGGAGATCCAACCAGTCCATTCTGAAGATCAGTCTTGGGTGTTTTTTGGAAGGACTGATGCTAAAGCTGAAACTCCAGTACTTTAGCCACCTCATGCGAAGAGATGACTTACTGGAAAAGACTCTGATGTTGGGAGGGATTGAGGGCAGGAGGAGAAGGGGACGACAGAGAATGAGATGGCTGGATGGCATCACGGACTCGATAGACATGAGTCTAAGTGAACTCCGGGAGATGGTGATGGACAGGGAGGCCTGGCGTGCTGCGATTCATGGGGTTGCAGAGTTGGACACGACTGAGTAACTGAGCTGAACTGAAAGTAGGAAGAGTCAGCCTCCTTCTTTTGCATGTGGATACCCAGTTTTTCCAGTACCAGTTTTTGGAAAGACTTTTTTTTTCCATTAAATTGTCTTGACACCCTTTTTGGCAATTAATAATCATGTAAATGTAGAGGTTTATTTCTGGACTCTCAACTTGACTCCATCGATCTTTTATGACTGTACCAACCACACTGTGGCTGTAGCTTTGGACAGTTTTGGAATTGGGAAGTATAAGTCCTCCAACTTTGTTGTTTTTCAAAATGGCTTTGGGTCTTCTGTGTCCCTTGAATTTCCATATTAATTCTAGGATTAGCTTGTCAGTTTGGGGACCAGCTTGGATTTTGATAGAGATTGTATTGTATCTGAGTATCAGTTTGAGAGAACCTCAGTCCTCTCCGGTGGAATCACATGGATTGTACTTCATTCCTTGAGCAAGGAGTTGTGATACCAAGTGTGACCATAGTTGTCTACCATAGCAACTCATTACAAACACAGCATGTACTGGAATCCCATACTCCCAGAAGGAAAGCAGGTATTCAGTATAAAACATGTTGTTTGCATAAACAGTTTAAGGACACCAACCCTATCAGGTTGGTGGGAGCCCTTCTGAAACTGGGTTCCCAGATGCTGGTCAAGGAGCAGCTTTACTAGCAGGCCTAAGGATAATAGTCTCAGACCTGTATGTGAACTCTACACAGCATCAGTATCTGAAGAGCTTCCCCACATCTTTCTTTTTCATGGTTGCATCATATCAATAGGATAAATTTCTTAAAATAGGATGTCTAAGTCAAAGATCCCCTTGCATGTGCAATTTCAATAGTTAAATGTCATGTTATCTTCCTTGGAGCTATTATTATGTCCTAGTTAAGCAACTGGATGGCAGCAGTAACTAAACTGTGAAGGGATATGGGCCTGAATGAGGTTAAGATGAATTTGAAAAAGTAAAATAGGAAATGAATTTTCTTGTTGCATGTATTCTTGGAGTATGAGTGTTAGACATTTGATGTTGTTTAATCTCTGAAATCATATTTACCCTGTTACTTCCCACCAAGGGCTAAAACTGACTAGTTGTTCAGTGGATTCCTAAAGCACCCCTCTGCCATCTCTTTCAGATGCTGTCTTCCTGATTTTGTACAAAGAATTATACTACAGGCACATATATGCCAAAGTCAGTGTGAGTATCTAAGTGTTGCTGGCAGTTTTTAAACTCTGTACCATTTTTGTCCCTGGAACACAATTGCTAGTTTAATTTCTCCGCCTCTAATAGTTCTTCTTGACTGGGCTCGGGCAGGTGGTGGTTTCACTGGAAGAGCGTTTACTGTATTAGGCACTTTACCCTCATAATCTCATTTTTCAGAGAGATTAAATACCGTGTCAGATCTCATGGTTAGTAAGCTGTGGGACTAAGACTCCAAAGCAATGTTCTTTCTAGTCCATCAAAAATATACCATTCGTCATGTTCCCCAGCTCAGACATCTTCAGTGGGTCTCATTTACCAACAGTGTAAGTCTAGCTCAGGGGTCAGCAGCCTTCTATGTACAGAGGCAGTAAGTATTCTGGGCCTCTTTCAAAATCTCTTTACCTCTGTAGTAGCCATGGACAGTGAGTATACATAGCTGTGTTCCAGTGAGCTTTTATTTACCGAAACAGGTGATGGTGGATTTGCTGAACCCCTGGCGTAATTCTTGTTTGGCCCTAAAAGACCTCTGTATTTCTGGCCCACTGAAGCCCAGTGTAGTATTGTCTGCCTCACTCCCCAGCCCTCAAGCACCATACATACACAGTTTTATCTCTTTGCCTCTGTTAGTCCTGTTTTTCCTGAAGCACCTTCCCCTTGCTCCTCTGCTTGCCAGATGTGCATGCGTGGTGTGTAAAGGTCAGTTAAGATTTTTGCCATAAAATTTGACAGGGTCAGATACTCAGGATTGCTTTGAGCTGCTGTAGCACTTACTGTGTTCCCTGTCACTGGAGTACTCTTTACATGCTAAGAAGTGGGGAGCAGACATCAGTTCTCATGTATGTTTGACCCTTGAACAACACAAGTTGGAACTGTGTGGGTCCACTTACATGCAGATATTTTCAGTAAATATACTACAGAGTTGACTCTGCAGAGAAAAACCAAGTGTATGGAAGGCCGACTCTGTTATACATAGATTTTTGACCAGAGGGTTGGCACCCCTGACCAGCATGTTTTCAAAGGTCAACTGTATTTGTCTTCAGCTGTCAGTGGCATGCCGTGAGTGGAGTCCATTAGGTTAAATGTGTCCTCCTGTCTTCTGCTTTCTTTACAGGGAGGACCCTCCTTGGAGCAGAGATTTGAATCGTATTACAACTACTGCAATCTCTTCAACTACATTCTTAGTGAGTCTGAGGTTATGATGAAACCGAATATTTGTCTTCATCTCTTTTTAACAGGATTTTAACATGCAGGTGGGAAGAGGGGAGGTCTTGAGATTCATAGTCCTTTTAAGAGAAATTAAAAATCGTGTTCTGCAGCCTTGCTGAATGGGTGTAGTCATTGACTTGAGTCTGACTTTTCTGTGGTCTTCTGCACAGATGCTGATGGTCCTGCTCCCCTTGAACTCCCCAACCAGTGGCTCTGGGACATCATCGATGAGTTCATCTACCAGGTAGCTGGTCAGCCTTGGCTTAATTTCAAATATTCAATAACTGGTCCAAACAAAGAACAGCTGTTAACTGTTGTTTGTGTTATTAAAAAGATATATGGGCACTCTCTGTCCCCTTTCTGATGTCTGTGTCAGAAGCTTTTTCTGTCCTTTTTCACTTTAATAAAACTGCTACACACACACACAGAAAAAGATACATAATATAAAACCATCCCAGCATAGTAAGAAATAACCCTGTCACTTTGAACTCTATGTCATGGTTTTCTGAAGAATTCAGTGAGGTCTGAGAGCTCCATTCTGAACTTGGAAGTCAGGAGAGTTGAGCTCCAGACTTCTAATACTTTCTTGCTTGACCTTGAGAAGTGGTCTGATAGGAAGAATACAGGTTTCCTAGGCTTTGGAGTCAGCTAGAAGTCGGGTCTTGGCGGGGTGTGGCCATCTGGTGGCTCTGTACCAGTGACATGTTTTTTCAGCTTTCTGAGCCTCACTTGCGTCACCTACGGGTCGGGAAGTTTTTATATCTTGATTGTGGTGGTGGTGATGTGAGTGTATTCTGGATTAGAGGACATTTTTATCAAAGGGGAAATATTACCTAAGAGTACTGTTACTAAAAAAACGAAGTTGAACTTGGGGGAAGATTTTTTTCTTGTGTTTTACTGAGATAACATAGCTCTTACTGGGTATTTCAAGAAAAATCAGTTTGTTGATAAAGCTCTTATTTGAACTCCATGGATCAAAGAGACTAAATATAAAGTGCTGACGCGTTGTAATTGGAGAGCTGAGGAAGCCTTCTTAGGGCCCATTGAGAAAGAGGCTTCTTGCTCAAGATAGGCTTCAGTGCCTATGTCCAGTAAGGGCCACAAAGCACACCGGCCCTGTTTGCCTTCTCTGGCTCCTTGGCTTGTTTTGTTGTTGTTGTTGTTTGTAATTTATTTATTTGGCTTTACCTGCTGTTAGTTGCAGTTCATGGGATCTTCACTGTGGCATGCAAACTCTTAGTTGAGGCATGTGGGATCTAGTTCTCTGACCAAGGATCAAGTCCAGGCCCCCTGCTTTGGGAGCATGGAGTCTTAGCCATTGGACCAGGAGGGAAGTCCATCCCTTGGCTTGTTACTTGGCATAGCTTTAGAAGGTTGGCCATCCTGTTAGCTCACAGCAAGTCAGAGTCTGTGCTAAGGTTCTTCATCCTACTAAAGATAATCCTAATTCCCTGGGCTTAACTGGTGCTCTATTAACGGGTTTAAGTGTTCTCACTTCTAACAAAGACTCCCACTATGGGCTAGGTGTGATTCCTCCAGGCAGTCTCTGTGAGAAGTGAGAGTGCTATAAGCCGCTTAAGAAATGCCAGCTATATACCTCATGGGGTGAGTGGCTCCTCCTCACCACTTGTTCCTTTTAAAAAGAAATGTTTTTTTTTCTCTTTTTCCCCACCACTTTCATTTATTTGTATTGATATAGTAATATATGAATTTGTTATTACTGAGCTTTTTTTAACTGTGGAATAAGTGAAAGTGTCTTGTTGCCTTGCCTTTGCAGAGATATCAATTAGTATCTGCAAAGATAATCAGCGTATAAAGGCCTGCCTTATTCTTTTGTGCCATCTGCATGATGTCCCACTCTTGTGATCTATGTGCTACACATAAATCTGTTTCTGGAGGTGACTGGAAGTAGAGTTGTTGGCTGAAGGATATTTGCTTCTTAAATTGTTTTAAATCAGGTTTATAGAGTCATAAATTGCACGCAATAAAATATACCAATTTAAGAATATACTTGAGATCTGACGAACATATACACAACAACAATCAAGAAATAAAACAGGGATTTCCCTGGTGGTCCAGTGGCTCAGGCTCCATGCTCCCAATGCAGGGAGCCAGGAGTTCGATCCTTGGTCAGGGAAGTAGATCCCACATGCTGCAACTAAGACCCAACACAGTCAAATAAATAAATAAAAACAAATACTATAAAAAAAAGAAATAAAACATTTTTGTCACTTGGAATTTTAATAAATAGTGATTACTACCCTCAAAAGGCTGTGTCAAGTTACACTACTACTATCAGCATTAGAAAGCAAGTTTTCTGTATTGGATGTTATTGGTCTAATTTTTGTCAATTTGATAGGAAAGAAGTGGTAATCATTTTAATTTATGTTTCTCTGAAAAGATTGAGCATTTTCTCTACTAATTAACTAGGCCTGTTCAAAGTAATTATCAGTGTTCTTTGCCTGTTTTTCTGTTGGATGATCTTCATCTTTTTGGCTTTAATGAGAATTCCTTCTACATTCTGGATACTATTCTTTGTTTATTGTAAATTTAGAAACATTTTCTCCTGCCTTCTTAGAGGAAGATGATGTTTTAAAGTTGAGGAGTGATCTTAGGTCATCTAGTACTTAGCTTCTAGAGGCCAGCACTGTGATGTCCAGAGACATTAAGTAACTTAGGCTGTGTTTGACTCCACTTGAATGTTTTCTTTTTCCCACTGCTTGTCATTTTAGAGATATTTACTTAGCTGTGGAATAAGTAATATAGCAATGAACAAAATTCACAGCTTAATCACAGACGGCTTTCACAGAGCCAGCAGTGAGCGCCCAGATCACTGTCGCGGAAGAAGCGGTGGCAGGAGCGCCGTGCTGTCTCTCTGGGTTTGATGCCCCTGCCACATCATTCCCTCTTCCTCAACAGTTTCAGTCGTTTAGTCAGTACCGCTGTAAGACCGCCAAGAAGTCAGAGGAAGAGATCGACTTCCTTCGCTCCAATCCCAAAATCTGGAATGTCCACAGCGTCCTCAATGTCCTTCACTCCCTAGTGGACAAGTCCAACATCAACCGGCAGCTGGAGGTGTACACGAGCGGAGGTGAGCACTGCCTGCCGTCGGTTCCTCAGGCATGGTGGCGTGGGTAGAAGGAGTTGCCCTCTCTCGGGTGGCAGGCTGCCCCTCTGGTGTCTGGGGGTGAATAGGAGCTGAGTGCTGATTTGGAGGTTGCTGGGCTTGGCCATGTGTTGGCTGACAGAATGAGCCAGTACTTCGTAAGAGCTGTGTTTGTAAACACTTCTGCTGCGGCCCCTCCAGGGCCTTTGTTTAGATGAGCACTTCTCAGACATTTTGGTGTGAGGACCACTTGACACTCTATAAAAGATTAAGAATCCCAAAGTTTATCTCTATAAGCATTTTGTTCCAGTGAGAAGAGTGGTTTTGCAAATCTCTTTAAATGTGTCTTTGTGGAAGAGTGCTAGAGGAGTCTTCTGCCTCTTCCCTCAGTTTGTGGCAAGACGCTGCTCTAGTTGATGTATCTGAGAGGACTCTGGCCTCACACAGATATTTAATTGAGACAGGAAAGAGAAGCCTTTTTGCATAGCCTAGCTCTTCTCTGATTCTACACCAGAACTTGACCATGGTAGTTTCTATAGGTTAGTTGCAGTGTGGAATCTGAAACTTTATCAGTAAACTTTTACTTTGTTATGTTAAGGTTTACTAGTCTCTCCTGCAGCCTGAGTGAATTCTTTTTATCCATGCATGATTTTATAAAATGAGCTAGCAAGATTTTCTGAAAGTTGACACATTTTATTATACAGTTTTTTGAAACCACATCTGTTACTTTGACCATCAGCCTCATTAGATAAGTCCTTATTTTGGGAAGCTATTGTTCATAGTAGCAGAAGTTTTATGAAGTTCTAATCTTTACTTAAAAGCTGATAAATAGGTTCATTGATACTTAACAGACATTGGTATCTTAACAAGTTCACTGCAGTCATGTTTGAGAAAGTGTCTGCTAAATACCCATGTCTGAATAGTCATAGTTTATATATGTTATTCTTTTAAATAACAGTGGGGTTTTGTGAAAAAGAGCAACTGGTTCTTCCATTGCAGGTGAGCGGTGGTAAAGAATACAGTGATGATAGTAGAGTCTGGTGCCACTGTCTGATTGATGCTAAGTTGTCGGGGGTTTTACCCACATTGTCCCTGTACCATCAGTGCAAATGTCAACTCGGTGAGAAAGGCACGTGGTATCTTAGTGTTATTAGGAAGATAGCTTTGCTCTCATGGACATCCTGAAAGAAGGGGCCTTAGTGAGGAGCTGTTATTGATCAGAGGGGTCCTTTTGTGTTCTCAGTTGTGTGAGGGGACTGGCACCACCACCACCCCTCACCACCACCAGGTGACATAACTGGTGAATATAAGATTAGCATAAGGCAGGCGTGCTGCTTCTTCCTGTTCATTCAAAGGCAGAGTTATTTCCTTTTGCAGAAAGCTTTGGAGACTGGCAAAAAGTTAAGAGTTTACTGAGTGACATTGAAGGTTCAGGCCTTCCCTTGTTCTCAGCCTCTCCTGAAGTGTACACTGTCTGTCTCTCAGGCGACCCGGAGAGTGTGGCCGGGGAGTACGGACGGCATTCCCTCTACAAGATGCTCGGCTACTTCAGCCTGGTGGGCCTTCTGCGACTGCACTCCCTGTTGGGGGATTACTACCAGGCCATCAAGGTGCTGGAGAACATTGAACTGAACAAGAAGGTAATTCCCTGTTTCCTCAGGCCCACATTTGCAGGGCCTTAAGAGAACATCTGATCTATTAAGACAGATTTCAAGGAGAAAAAATGAGGAATCCTCCCCAGGGAACACTGAGACAAGAACTGGAAAACTACTGCAGGGAAAACCTGAGTCTGGACAGGGTGATTTTCTCTTTGATACTTAATAATGCCTCAGATATTCACCATTCCTATTGATACTATTTTCAAATCAGAATGATGAGGCAGATTTTTACCTTTCAGCTTTCACCGAAGAATTAACAAAATACTTAAAAAGTTCTGAGGTGGGAGAGATAAGGTATGTTAGCAGCGGTTGTTTGCCTCACCATAGAAACATGATCCTTTTTTGTTTGATGTATGTATCTTATCAGTCTGTTCTTTTATAGGGCTAATTTGGAAAAGCAAGAAAGAATGTACAAGTGAGGTGTAGAGGATTTTAGAGTTGAAAGAAATTTTAGGGTCACCTGGTCCAGTCTTTTTCTCTTACAGCCAAAGAAATGGAGTCTTCAGGTCACATAATCAGTTAATGGTACAGTCTACTTGGAGCCTCCAACTCCAGAGCCAGCACTGCTTCTGAGTAGTTCAGGGCCTCTGCAGGGATCTCTTGATGCTCTGCTTTGGTTAACACTAGGCCCTGCCGATTTTTACATCCTCACTGGGATGAGTTGGTCTTAAGACTCATGGATGCTGCCTCTGCCATCTTCCACAGAGCATGTATTCCCGTGTGCCTGAGTGCCAGGTTACCACATACTATTATGTCGGTTTTGCATATTTGATGATGCGTCGCTACCAGGATGCCATCCGGGTCTTTGCCAACATCCTCCTCTACATCCAGAGGACCAAGAGCATGTTCCAGAGGACCACATACAAATATGAGATGGTAAGGAGGCCTCTGACCAGCTGACACACCAGTGCCAACAGTTTTTGGGTAAACCAAAATTTTGCTGTTTTGCCTGCTTTTTCAATAGGATGATTTCTTAATGGCTAGCCTATGCCGAGTTTCTTTTGTTACACACGTTACTTTGGATCATTAACACCTTGATGATCAGGACAGTAGTATCTTCTCTTTAACTTTTATCCCCCAGCAGTACCTAGGGTGTTCACTGGGCTGTGGCTACTTAAAATCAGTTAGATATGGGTACTGCACTCAAGCAGTTTGCCTGGAGGACAATGGATCCAACACAAGCCTAGAATTGGAATGATGATGTGAGTGATTGAAACACAAGTGTGTGCTCAGTCACTCAGTCATGGCCGACTCTTTGAGACCCCGTTGACTGTAGCCGGCCAGGTTTCTCTGCTCGTCGGATTTTCCAGGCAAGAGTACTGGAGTGGGGTGCCATTTCCTTCTCCAGGGGATCTTCCCGATCCAGGGATCAAACCCACGTCGGCAGGCAGATTCTTGACGCTGAGCCACCTGGGAAGCCAGAATTGGGGGGAGGTTTCTAAATAAAGCAGAGGTGTTGAGACTTGAAGTGTGACCGTGTAGCAGCACGGTAAGCCAGTTGGACTGAAAGGCAGAAGAACAACCAGACTGGGGTGCTAGATTTCTCGACGACCTTTACTGGTCAGCTAAAGTATTTGATCTATATTCTGCAGGCATTAAGTACTATCAAAGATTTCTAGATATTATAAGAATTAAAATATTTTTCAAAAAAATATTTCTAGGTGACTTGATCATAACTGGTGTAGGACTGACCTGTCTCGGTACATAGGGTGGACTGTGAGACAGAGACCGGGGTACCAATAAAGAATCCAAGAGACAAGGAGGACCTGGAACCAGACCAGAAGTTCGGTGGAGCTAGAGGGAGGATTGGGAGAGACATTGGGAAACTCAGCTGCTGGGTGTAAGACAAAGGGAGAAGTCAGGAGGTCTGAACAGAGAGTGGGAGGGTACAGGGTCCTTTTCATGGGACCCTGCAGCAGTCTCTCCCCCCAACCCCAGATCAACAAGCAGAATGAGCAGATGCACGCGCTGCTGGCCATCGCCCTCACTATGTACCCCATGCGTATCGATGAGAGCATTCACCTCCAGCTGCGTGAGAAATACGGGGACAAGATGCTGCGCATGCAGAAAGGTGACCCGCAGGTCTACGAGGAACTTTTCAGCTACTCCTGCCCCAAATTCCTGTCGCCGGTAGTGCCCAACTATGACAACGTGCACCCCAATTACCACAAGGAGCCCTTCCTGCAGCAGCTGAAGGTGTTTTCTGACGAGGTGCAGCAGCAGGCCCAGCTCTCGACCATCCGCAGCTTCCTCAAGCTCTACACCACCATGCCCGTGGCCAAGCTGGCCGGCTTCCTGGACCTCACCGAGCAGGAGTTCCGAATCCAGCTTCTTGTCTTCAAACACAAAATGAAGAACCTGGTGTGGACCAGTGGTATCTCCGCCCTAGATGGAGAATTTCAGTCAGCCTCCGAGGTTGACTTCTACATCGATAAGGTATGGCTGGCCCCCCGCCCCACCCCGCCAGGCTGGGTTCTCAGGATGCTGCTCACTGTTCTGTGCATCTGGGACATATTGAATAAAATCAACAAAGATTTCTGCCCTTGTGCTGGTATTCTGGTGTTTAAAAAGTAGGTGGTAAACATTACCATTAAGCAAACCATGTGATAGTTTAGATGTTGCCACTTGGCTGTGGAGTAAGTCAGATTGGTGGTGACAGAAGCCACAGGGGCAGTGTTAAATAAGACGATTGGGACAGACTTTGTTGGGAAAGTGAACTTGAAGCTGAGCCTTGAAGGAGGTGCAGAAATTAGCAAGCAGATAGCTGGAGGAAGAGCATTCCAGGCAGGGGGAGCAATTAGAGCAAAAGCCCTGAGGCCAGAGCGAGCCCAGAGGGCTGCAGTGCGGTTGGAGTGGCCAGAGAGGAGCTGAAGTGGGAGATGGGGTGGGAGAGGAAAGGGGGATGATGCTTTGTAGACTGTTGGAAGTACCTTACTGGATAGGAAGCCATTGTCCTGACTTGTACCACCCTAGCTTGGTGCTAGCTGATTTTGAACTTCTTTTAAGGGAATTACACAGGATGTGCTCTTTTCTGTCTGACTTCTTTGGCTCGACATTATATTTGAGAGAAATCACCATCCGGCGTTGTCATATGTAGCAGTAGTTAGTTCAGTCATGCCTGTTCTGTGGTGGTCTAACATCTACTGCAATTATTGACTGCAGTGTTTCCATTCTTCTGCTGGTGGACATTTGGGTGGTTTTGGCAGTTGAACACATATGATTTGATAGAGTGGCTGTCGATCGTCCATTTAAGTTTTTTTTTAATGATATATATGCTTGTATATGCAAAGAGTCATTTCTGGAAAGATGCACAAGCAATCTAGTGCATAGAGAAAGGCAGTTTGAGGAATATTGTTAGTGTTTGTTTTTTAATATTTATTAATTTATTTGGCTACTGCAGGTCTCAGTTGCAGACTGTAGGACCTTCCTTGCATCATGTAGGATCTTTTGCTGTGGCTCATGGGCTTCTTTCTAGCTGTGGTGTGGGGTGCTCTGGAGCACACAGGCTCAGTAGTTGTGGTGTGTGGGCCCAGCTGCTCTGTGGGTTGCGGGATCTTAATTCCCAGACCAGGAATCAAACCTGTGTGCCCAGCCCTGCAAGGCACATTCTTAACCACTGGACACCAGGGTAGTCCCTCCATGTTAGAGTTTACCTTCAAGCTGAACATTTTAATGTACTTGTGAGTTTGTGGTTTTTTTTTCCCTAAATTGTTTTAAGTGAGTTTTTCCAGACTTAAAATATGTTGGACTTTTCAAATTGTTCTTTGCATGAAATATCACCTCCCCCCTGTTTGCTTGCAGCATGTACATAATACTCAAAAATGAATGAAACATTCTTTTTTCCCCCTCCTCTTTTCTTTTTGGGCTCGTGGTATCTCAATTCTCTAACCAGGGATTGAACCTGGGTCATGACAGTGAAAATCCAGAATCCTAACCTCTAGGCCACCAGAGAACTCCCAAGGAAATGTTGTATTCAGATCTGTTTGGAACTCTGATAAAGACTTAAACAATCTGTTAAAAGTTAGTGGATCAGTATCTTTCATCTCTTCTGGAATATTCTCAGCCAGTAAGTCTTAGGTATTGTTTCTGTTCAATTCTCCCTCTGGAATTCTTTAATCAATGTTAGACCTCTATCCTTCATGTCTCTTAAACCTTTCTTTCCATCTTTTTGTCTCCTCTATTCTGGATACTTTTGATTAAAAACATTCTGTACCTGTTCATCTATCTCTCCAGCTCTATTTCTAGCTTTCTCTTTTAAAAAGAAAAAAAAATTAATGGTACAGTGTGTTCATATGTGCTTGGTTATTATTATTATTGTTTACTACGTATGATTCGTTGTCCTTGAAAAAATATTTGTTGATATTCTTTGAAACCAAGGATGAACATCTGTTCCTGTGAAGGGAATTTGCTTTTGCCTCCACAAGGTGCCTGAGAATATTCTTGATCTGGGACCACCATAGACTGAACTCACCAGACTGAGGTTCCTGGGAGCAGCTGGGTGACAAGGCCAGGCGGTAGACTGTCCGAATATGTCTCAGAGAGAAGTCTCTTTTATGCTTCTTCCCCAACCCTTGGCAGGTTTTGCTTGGTGTCAGGAGTGGGATGGCAGTTCACTTCTGGATCACCTGTAGCTGAGGATGCAGCTCTTTAGGATCTCAGCGTTACAAGGATGGTCTTCTGTTAGACTGGCCTTCTGCCCAGGTTTTCTAGGATTAGCAAATCCCCTCAGTGCAGAAGGGGCTTCTGTGTTTTGCTCACAGGATGGTTTGTTTTCTCTTAAATGTTTCTTCATTCTCTTGTCAGCTCTTTGCTGCTATGAGGAGTTTTTTAAAAAAAATCCTATGTTTTTGGTTGCTTTCAGAAAGTATAATGTATTTAAGGATAGTTGATTTCCTGTGTTGTGATGTTGTGTTAATCTGTGCTGTACAGCAGAGTGATTCAGTTACGCATATGTATATATTGTTTTTCATATTCTTTTCCATTATGGTTTATCGCGGAATGTTGCATATAGTTCCCTGTGCTGCCCAGTAGGACCTTGTTGTTTATCCATCCTGGATATAATAGTTTACATCTGCTAGTTCCACACTCCCCATCCATCCCTCCCATACCCCTCTCTCCCTTGGCAACCACAAGTCTGTTTTCTATATCTGTGAATATAACAACTGCTTTTTAAAATTAACTCTTAGACCCATGTTCCAACAAAAATAACCAATCAACACAAAACTTACTTTGTGAGCAGACAAACCAGTCCCAGCCATCTCTGGATTGTCTTCTTCCAAGAGTTAGCAAGAGTTCATTTTTTTTTTCATTTTTGACTTGAAAAAAATCAAGAGATTGGGGAAGTTCTTGGTCCTAACCTAGATTATGTAGGAATTTACAAATAAACTGTGCTCAACAAAATACTTTGAGCTAAAAAATCATTTAAAATCTAAACTAATTTGGAACTTATAAACAGTATATGAGAATAAAATGCTATGTTTTAAATGTTACTATTGCCAACAGATTCATGTTCATTAAAAAGACCAGAAAATAAATGAGTTAACGTCAAGTGGCGCCTAGCTGTTAATGCTCCCCATAGATAGGGGTTTATCCGGCACTTAGCACCACTGGTATCTGCAGAGTCCATCAGTGACTCCTCCTCACTGCTCCTCTGTGGTTGCTTTTCCCACAGGACATGATCCACATTGCAGACACCAAGGTCGCCCGGCGCTATGGGGATTTCTTCATTCGGCAGATTCACAAATTTGAAGAGGTGAGAGGTGTGGAGTGGTGTGTGGGCTGGAGACAGGAGTTGGGAATGGAGTGGGGCGTTTTTAAGTGTTTTATTTCTCATTTCTATTTTCAAGAAAGCCGAAATTGGCCTTTGAAGTTTCTGAGCTAGACTGGCTGGCTCCCTGGGGTCCGAGGGGGTGGGGCTGGGCCTGTAGGAGTTACTGCGTCAGCCTTCTTTGGAGCATCTCTTCCCATGATCTCTCTCTGCGGGTGGCCGGCTCTCGCCTCCCTCCCTGTTATTTCCTAATATGGGTGGATTCACTGCCTGCTCTTACCCGTCCCTCCCCATCTGGCAGTTAGTTACTCTTTACCTTAGACGGGTCTGGCCAGTCTTTGCAGGCAGATACCTTGAAGCTCTGTTTTGACAGACTTGGTGCATTCCACACCCCGCCCTCAGAGAGGCCTTGTGGGTCACTCTTTGTGCCCATAGCTAGAGCCACAGCGTCCTGGTGCTTTGAGTCATCCAGCAGAGGTCACTCCTGTGCTGTGGGCCATGCTACTGGTCTCCTCCTGCAGGACAGTAACACAGTCCTGGCAAGTCTAGCCCCCCTGAGGCCCTTTCCTATCTATAAAATGATGAGAGCAGTATAGCGTGTGTGTTCAGTGTGAAAGGCAGATAGAACAAGCTGCATGAACTGTGCGGCACTATGAGAGGGTCGGGTGGAGGACCCAACACTGTGATAGTAGACGCTGTTAGTAGTGATGGATGCCGTGATAGTAGACGCTGTGACGTGTCTACGTCAGGGGGATGGCTCGAGGGTGTGGCCTGGTGATCATGCACACCGTGGGAAAAGGTTTGGTGAAAAAGCCAATATCTGACTTTGCTTTTCCTTCCCTTCCAGCTTAACCGAACCCTGAAAAAGATGGGACAGAGACCCTGAGTATATTCACACTTGACACTACTCAGGAGCTTCTTTTGATGTCATTGTAGGGGGTGTTCTGCCACTGTGAAGCCTTTACCTAGCTCAGCCATTGGCCAGTCACCCGAGTTGAAGTTTTTTGAATCAAGGACTGAAATGTTTTAAGTAGTTCTTAATAAAGGATCTTCTTTGGAGTCAGACTTGTCTTCTTATTCTTGTTGGGGAGCGTCTGTGAATAGGATACTATATGTAATTTCCCATGTGTCATAAGATACTATTTCCTGATGCATTAGTTATTGATGTTTAAATTGAGTTACTTAATTCCTGTATTCATAAAGCATTATACAATATACAGGACAGTTTCATATTTAGTGTCTTATCTGCATCTCAGTCCTGTGAGCATTAATGACCTGCCAAAATTTGCATGTGTATTTGTGCAAGTGCTGGGTTTTTGGAAGGAACTGCTGAACACATACTGCCAGGACTGTGCTGAGGAGTCCAGGTACACTTCCTGTACTGTACAGCTCGGGTTTGGTAGAAGGGCCCTCATTTTGTTCAAACAGATCTGGGGAGTTAAGTGACTTAAGGTCATGCAGTTATATTGGGTTGAGCAAAAAGTTTGTTTGGGTTTTTCTATAAAATGGCTCCAAATCCTACCGTGTTATGCTGCTAAGTTCTTGTGATTCATCACACTGAAAACTTATGTTAAAAAACAACAACAAACTTCTGCAGTAGGCAGCTTCTCCCACCCGCAGTGAGTTTGAAACTACTGCTTCTCTGCCAGAACCGTCACAGCCAGTCACTGCGAAGCTGTGTCTGCTTTTCACATTCTTTCCCTTCCTTCCTTAAGTGACCGTATGGGATCTGCCATCCTGGAGACCTCTTTGAGATGGCATCTTCACCTCAAAACCTAACAGCCTACACTATTATCAGAGCCGATTTCTAATCTTATCTTTTCTAGCAGTTAAAGCAAGCACAGATCATATAGATCTGTGATAGTTGAAAGCTTCATTGAAGTTGTCTCAGGTAGCTCACCTAACCTACACAACAAAGATCAAGTCCTGGATCTGTGGAAATCTTGTATTCAGGGGTAAGCCCTCATATGGTCTGCACACCATTTATGCATTATCTCACTCCAAAGATGTGGAATCCTGAACTTACTGATGAGGCCCCTTTGTCCATGAGGATTCTCCAAGCAAGAATACTGGCGTGTTGCCATGCCCTCCAGAGAATCTTCCCAACCCGGGGGTCAAACCCAGGTCTCCTGCACTGCGGGCAGATTCTTTGCTGTCTGAGCCACCAGGGAAACTCAAGGAAAGAGGCTTAATTAAGTAGCTTGCCCAAGTCAAAGATGGTAGGTAGTGAAGACTGGTCTTTCATTTCCCAAACTTGTGTTTTTATCTTAGAAAGTCCTACCCTAAGACTGGTAGCAAGAAGAGCTTCGCTGGTGGCTCAGTGGCAGTCTGCCTGCCAGTGCGGGAGACGTGGGTTTGATCCCTGGTCCAGGAAGATCCCACATGCCGCAGAGCAACTAAGACCATGCCCCACAGCTACTGAGCCTGTGCTCTAGAGCCCGGTAACCACAACTGCTGAAGTCCAAGCAACCTAGAGCTTGTGCTCTGCAACAAGAGAGGCTGCTGCAATGAGAAGCCCTTGCATTGCAACTGGAGAACAGCCCCTACTCACTGCAGCTAGAGCAAAGCCTGTGCAGCAACAAAGACCCAGCACCACCAACAATAATTATAGAACATCAGATCCTTTAAAAAAAAAAGACTGAGCAAGAGGTTAAATAGTAGCTATACCATCAAGATCTGCAGGGTCTATATATCCCCTCCAAAGCAATTTCCTGGAACTTGGAGGGGGTGGCTGGTGAGGCTTCTGCCTGCCACCCAGTGACAAGGTGGTTGTGAATTCTGAAGGTAGGCTCTGTGCTCACTTGGTACATGGCTGGTTTCTTTTTAAGTTTTCTGGTTATAAGGAGGCTAGAGAACATGGAAGAGCCACTGTTTGGAAGGCATACACCTGGATTCAAGTCTGAATTGTGTCACTAATTTACTGTGCAACCTCTGGGCAGCTAGACTTAGCTGAAAATTAAGATCTGCCCGCCCTCTGTTGAGAGAGCATCTGCCATCTCTCTGTTGAGAGATGAAATGAGGATGATTGGTCCGTGTTGCTCACTGCTGTGCAGCCCACTTGAGGATCCCTAGAGCCTGCTGCTGGGCAGGTCTGGGCCTGGTCCATGGCCTTGGTATTGGGACAGCGGTGGCTGGAACTGGTCAACTGGCTTCCTTATCTGGGGTGTCGCTTGTCACCCTGGGGTAGATACCTCTATGGCTCTTGGAGTGGAAGCTCCTGCTCTCAGGTCAGTTCATCACTGCGCACTGTTCCTTGCTTATAAATGAGGATGTTGTGTGTTAGTTGCTCAGTCGTGTCTGACTCTTTGCAACCCCATGGCCTGGGGTTGTAGCCCACCAGGCTCCTCTGTCCATGGATTCTCTGGGAAAGAATCCTGGAGTGTGTTGCCATTCCCTTCTCCGGGGGATTTTCCTGACCCAGGGATTGAACCTGAGTCTCCTGCATTGCAGGCAGATACTTTACCATCTGAGTCACCAGTGAAGTAAATGAGGATAGAATCTGCTTTAATGGAGCATCAGGACTAAATGTGGACAAGGAAATGGCAACCCACCCCAGTGTTCTTGCCTGGAGAATCCCAGGGACGGCAGAGCCTGGTGGGCTGCATACTATGGGGTCACACAGAGTCAGACACGACTGAAGCAACAGCAGCAGCAGCAGCAGGACTAAATGAGATGCTGTTATTTCCCCTCCCCTCCCCCAACACTTAATTCATAAACTCTTCTGTGTCCTTGCTTCCTATTGATATGAATGCTGGTAGTTCATTTGGTAATTACTGAGTGCTCGTCCCCAAAAAGATACGCCCATGTCCTAACCCCTGGAACCTATCACTGTGATGTTTGGATAAAGGTCTTCACAGATGTAAGTTAGGTATCTCAAGATAACTTATCCTGGATTATCCAAGTGGCCCTTAAGTCCAACGACAAGTGTCAGGCTCAGAGGCACACAGGGAGGAAGGGGGCCACAGAAAGGTAGAAATTAGAGAAAGGCAGCCACAAGCTAAGGGACACCTGGAGCCACCAGAAGCTGCAAGAAGAGGAAGCGCTCTCCACCAGAGCTGGTACCTTGATTTTGGATTTTCAGCCTCCAAAACTGTGAGAATAAGTTTCTGTTCTAACCACCAACTTTGTGGTAATCTGTTACAGCAGCTCTAGGAGTCTAACACAATGCCTGCTGTGTATCAGCCCTGTTGTAGGATTTCATGCACAGAAGATTGAATCCTTTTTTTCACCTGGTGAGCCAACCAGGTGTTGCTAGGCATGAAAGGAAGTGGGTAAATAAAGCAAAATCCATAAAAAACAAATAATTACTTTTAATTAAAAAGAAAAAAATAAAGTCCCTGTCCTCATCTTAAATTCTAATGGGTGGAGGCAGGTTATAAACCACGCAGAGCATGTTGGGTGGTGACATATCTTACAGAGAAAAATCAAGGAGAGGAGTTACTGTTTTGACCTGGATGGTCATCACCCTAATTGGCGTCATCTGGGCAGAGACCCAAGGGGCAAGGAGGCAATGTTGCAGATACCTGGAGAAAGTGTTAGGGAGAGAAAACTTGCAAGTGCAAAGGCCCTGAGGCCAGAGCATGTTTTGTATGTTGAGAGAACTAACGAGAAGGCCAGTTGGAGCAGAGCCAGCAAGCGGGAGGGAGGAAGAGATTCTGGGTCATATATAGGCCTTGTGGAGACTATTAGGGCTGTGACTGAGTCCGAGCTGGGAGGCTTTCTCCACCAGGGAAGTTACATGACTTGTCTAAGTTCCAGAAGCTAAAGAGGACCGAGGACAGAATGCAGGTCAGCCCAGTTCGAAAGCCTGTGCTGTCTCTGAGACGCAAGGAAAGCCAAAGGCAGGCTCTTTGTTAATATGTAATAAGTCCAAACATTCAGAGAGCTCTTGGTAGTTTTCCAAACACTTCATCTGTTAGCTTACTGGATTCTAACAAGTGGCAGAGTTGGGATCCAGTGCCAGCCGGGCCTCCTTCCCGCCCCCTCCCGGGGACCTGTCCATTCTCTGGTTCCCTGGCCTTCTTAAGGAGGGCTCATGCAGTGTCATCTCTCCTGTGCCCACCACCCGTCCTGACAATGGGCAATGGTGGCTCACAGGATACAGACGCACCTGGGCGCCCCTGGCCTTAACTTGTTTTGAATTCTCCACCAGAAATGCCTAGTTCATGTCGGAGTCTCCTGTCTCCACCACTGAAATTATGCCAGCTCAAGGTGTGCCGTGTCTGACCCAGCCCCTCAGCGCTCTTCTTACCAGGAGACAGGCCATTTCAGGAGCCCGAGGTCACACAGAGCCACTGTGTAAGCGCCTGGCTTGGGCCGCTTCCCAGTGTCTTGGCGCAGGTCCAGCCACAGTGCTGGGCAGCCGGCAGGCCTAGTGAGGGGGCAGGCACAGCTGAACTCCGCCTGGTACCGCTTGAGGAATGCAGGGCACTGAGCAGCTGCAGTCAGCTCGCAAGACTTTGATTCCAGCTTGTCTGGAGTGGAAGAAGCAGGCTCATAATCCTCCCATGTGTAATGGGAGTGAGGATTTTTTTGTTTGTTTTTAGGTTTAATTGACTGCACCAGGTCTTAGTTGTAGCGCACACAATCTTTTTGCTGTTGTTGGGGGCATGTGGGATCTAGCTCCTCAACCAGGGATTGAACCCTGGCCCCCTGCACTGGGAGCGTGGAGTCTTAGCCACCGGACCACCAGGGAAGTCCTGATGGTCCCGTTTTACGGTTTTATTAGCTGGGAATGGGGAGCTCTGGGTGGTGCCACTTACCAAAGCTTCCTGTGCCAGAAACAAAAAGCAGCCCAGCAAAATGTGTGGGCTCGGGCTTGGTCAGACCTGGGTTTGAATCCCGACTCCACATACTAGGTGTGTAACCACAGGCCAAGCTACTTAGCTTCTCAATGCAATGCTTTATTTGTTCATCTATAAAACGGGGGTAGTAGCATTTCCCTCAATTAAATCATATGAAGTACTTAGCACAGCACCTGGCCATGATGTGCAATGAACGAATGAAGTCCATTGTTATTAGCTGGTCATGACCTTGGAATTCAGAGTCATAGATTATATGGATAAGCAAGGCTGTTTCCTGGTGGAGCTCGGACTCAGGGCCTACTGACTCACCCAAGGGCTTTCTCTACTCCCTAATCCTGGGTGGACCCAAGGCAAGTCTGTGTCGAGACAGGGTAGAGGCCAATTCACAGAGAGGCTGAGGTGCTTCTCTAGAGTAGCCCAGTCATAGAGGAGCTCTTGCAGGGTGCTGGCAGGGGAAGGGAAAGAGACGCCCAGTCCTCTGGCTTTTGCAGCTGAGGAGACAGTGGAACCTCTCATGAGATGGGGGGGATGGGGCAGCTTGAAACAGGAAGCATGTGCAGGTGGGTAGAGAACTGGGTTCAGACATGCACTCGAGGCCCTGTGAGACGTTCAGGTGCACATGCCCAGGTTGTAAGAACTTGGGCAGCGGCCCTGAACAGCTGGGGCCGGAACCCTGATCGTCAGATCCCAAGGCTGCAGCTGGTTCCTCACCACACAGACCAGCCTCTGGTGGCCTTGGCTCCCTGTCCACAGTGTGGACTGGACCGCAAGCCTGAGATGGGGCTGCTCTTCCCGGAATGGCCTTGACCTCGGATGGATGCTGACCATTTCCTCATCTGCAAAGTCAGTGGGACCAGCTGTTGTCCAAAGGCTGCAGCCCTACAGTTTTAGAATGCTGGGTAAGACTGTGGGATCTAATGGGCCAAGACCTCCCCTGAATACCAGAGAAAAGGGGGCAGCATGGGCTTTGCAGTAAAGAGAAATAGTTGGATGAATGAACGAATGATGAATACATGAGGAAGTGAGTGAATGAGGCTTATCAAACGAAACAATATCAGCGTGTCAATAAGTGGTGCGCTTTAAGTCCTTTCTAGAAGGCAGAGGCATGGGATGAATAAATGCTGAATGTATTCACTCTCTCCAGCAAATGGAGAGTGTGTGGGTGGGCCTGCGCTGTCTCCTATTCTCTGTGACCTTTCTGCCCCACCCTCACCTGCCCTGCACACTGGAGAGGGGCTGGCACTGGCTGTTGCTTGGAATCAGGAGCCAGGCTTTGGGATGGAGGAAGGGCATCAGGAAGAAGCTGTGAGGGAGGCAGGGGGTGGCCAATTTGAAGATCCTGTCAACTACAAATTGACACTGGCCAAGAGAATTTGCCAGCAACTGAACAAGAACAATAAGGGCATTTGCCGTCTGCCTAGGAGACTGAACCCTGTGTTGCTGCAGCTGATGGCTTTCAATACCCCCTGAGGGAGTTCAGAGTGGAGTGAGGCCCTCTGTGTTCCAGGGAATCTGGTGGGAAGGGTCTTTAGATAGATATTTTCAGGAACTGATTTCATGATCCCAGTCTTTGCATCTCTCCATATCTATTGTTGCTGTTCAGTCGTTCAGTCGTGCCCGACTCTTTGTGATTCTGTGAACTGCAGGCCAGGCCTCTCTGTTCTTCACCATCTCTCAGAGTTTGTTCAAACTCATGCCCATTGAGTCGGTGATGCCATCCAACCGTCTCATCCTCTGTCGTCCCCTTCTCCTCCTGCCTTCAATCTTTCCCAGCATTAGGGTCTTTTCTAATGAGTCATCTCTGTGCATCAGGTGGCCAAAGTACTAGAACTCCAGCTTCAGTTTCAGTATCAGTCTTTCCAGCGAATTTTCAGGATTGATTTCCTTTAGGATTGACTGGTTTGATCTCCTTGCTGTCCAAGGGACTCTCAAGCATCTTCTCCAACACTACAGTTCAAGAGCATCAGTTCTTTGGCGCTCAGCCTTTATGGTCCAACTCTCACATCCATACAGTTCAGTTTAGTCGCTCAGTTGTGTCCGACTCTTTGCGATCCCATGAATCGCAGCAAACCAGGCCTCCCTGTCCATCACCAACTCCTGGGGTTTACTCAAACTCATGTCCATTGAGTTGGTGATGCCATCCAGCCACCTCATCCTCTATCGTCCCCTTCTCCTCCTGCCCCCAATCCCTCTCAGCATCAGAGTCTTTTCCAAAGAGTCAACTCTTCGCATGAGGTGGCCAAAGTATTGGAGTTTCAGCTTTAGCATCAGTCCTTCCAATGAACACGCAGGACTGATCTTTAGAATGGACTGGTTGGATCTCCTTGCAGTCCAAGAGACTCTCAAGAGTCTTCTCCAACACCACAATTCAAAAGCATCCATTCTTTTGGATGCTCAGCTTTCTTCACAGTCCAACTCTCACATCCATACTTGACTACTGGAAAAATCATAGCCTTGACTAGATGGACCTTTGTTGGCAAAGTAATGTCTCTGCTTTTCAATATATGCTATCTAGGTTGGTCATAACTTTCCTTCCAAGGAGTAAGCATCTTTTAATTTCATGGCTGCAGTCACCATCTACAGTGATTTTGGAGCCCCCCAAAATAAAGTCTGACACTGTTTCCACTGTTTCCCCATCTGTTTGCCATGAAGTGATGGGACCAGATGCCATGATCTTTTTTTTTGAATGTTGAGTTTTAAGTCAGCCTTTTCACTCTCCTCTTTCACTTTTATCAAGAGGCTCTTTAGTTCCTCTTCACTTTCTGCCATAAAGATGGTGTCACCTGCATATTTGAGATTATTGATATTTCTCCTGCAGTCTTGATTCCAGTTTGTCCTTCACCCAGCCCAGCATTTCTCATGACATACTCTGCATTCAAGTTAAATAAGCAGAGTGACAATATACAGCCTTGATGTAATTCTGTCCCAATTTGGAACCACTCCATTGTTCCGTGTCCAGTTCTAACTCTTGCTTTTTGACCTGCATACAGGTTTCTCAGGAGGCAGGTAAGATGGTCTGGTATTTCCATTTCTTTAAGAATTTTCCACAGTTTGTTGTGATCCACACAGAAATCACATTTAGAATCAAACCTCTTACCTGCCAGAGACACTTGGAGGGCATAAACAAAGGCTTGTGTGCACCAGGACCCAGGAGAAAGGAGAGGGTTTCCACAAGAGGCTGAGCCACACTTGCCTGTGAGGGTCCTGGCATCTCTTGCAGAGGTCAACAGTGGCCTGCCACAGGGTCAGGGGCACTGAATACACCAGTCCTGGGAGCCCCGGTGTGCTGGCTTAAGTCCTTTTGAAGGAGCTCACCATTACTGCCATTACCCTGACCATAGTTTGGCCTCGGGGAGGGAACTACAGGGAGGGAACACAGCCCCACCCATCAACGGAAAATTGGATAAAGATTTTCTGAACACAGCCCCGCCCACCAGAGCAAGACTGTTTGCCCCACAGTCAGTACCTTCATATCTAGAAAAGCACTAAATCCTGTCATGGTGATATCAGCTCCCAGTGACTAGCAGAAAACCTCTTTTAAAGTAAGTGCTTGATTGCATTGAACTTCTTTACCAGAATCTTTATACTGACCTTCCCCCTGACTGCCTCTTTGGAGCAGTCTCTCAGAGCTATCTGAGGTGCTGTCTCCTGGGATGTAGTGCTCATTTTGCCCCAAATAAAATTTAACTCGCAACTCTCAAGTTGTGCATTTTTTTGGTCAGTTTAGACAGTTATGGCGATTGACGAAGTGACCCAGTGGGCTTCCCTCCTTCGCTTGAACTCCATGAGGAACCAGAGCTTTGATACCAGCAGTGGTGCGCCCATCTGCCTTCTTGGGGAGTGCAGATGAATTTGGATAAGTCGGTCCTGGTTCTCGGATCTCCTGTATTGGTTGTGATTGTGGGTTTTATTTGGTGGTGAAGCAGGTTACTTCCCCATTTCCAGTTGAAAGATATGATACTGGGGTGGGGGGGCGATTGAAATAAACTGGGGCATACCCCACTCACTAGACACTGAGTGGGACTCAGCTAAAAGATAGCAGGGCAACAATGCCCACCCTGTGGAGAGGTACTGGGTGGGCGGGGCTAGACCGAAGGAAATCCAGGAATACCCGGGGCTTGGCTGAAAGATACCGCTGTCGCTCTGTTGTAGGGGACTGAGTGGTCTTGGCTGAGTGGTTAGGTAAGAGCTGATCTGACACTTTCCCTCAATTCTTTATAGAATTTGTCAGGATAAAAGCGAGGAGATTACATGAGAGCCTTGCTCCAAAGAAAAGGGATGATTCCTCCCAGCCAGTTATGGTTTTCTCAGGTGGCTGCGAAATTTATAGGAGTGGTGGAGGCAACGTCCTCATACAGTGCAGTGGTCCCATAGAGAATATATGCATGCTAAGTTGCTTAAGTCATGTCCTACTGCTTGTGACCCCATGAACTGTAGCCTCCTAGGCTCCTCTGTCCATGGGATTTTCCAGGAAAGAATACCGGAGTTGGTTGCCATTTCCTTCTCCACCCATAAGGAAGTTAGTTAAATCACTGAGTTGTGTCTGACTCTTTGCGACCCCATGGACTGTAGCCTACCAGGATTCTCTGTCCATGGGATTTTCCAGGCAAGAGTACTGGAGTGGGTTGCCATTTCCTTCTCCAGGGGATCCTCCCAATCCAAGAATTGAACCCGGCTTTCCTGCATTGTAGGCAGACGCTTAACCGTCTGAGCCACCAGGGAAGTCTCACTCATTAATTAAAATACTTGCTTGTCCGGGGTCACAATAAGCATTGGCCATTCAGTGACCTGAGCAGCCATGGTGGTCTTAGATTGCTGGAGGCAGAATCTGAGACACGTAAGAGGAGCTGAAATGACTGGGGTGACTCCTGGAGGAGTTAAGCTCACAAACAGCACACGGGCCCATCACACAGTTTCACTAGTGATTTTTATCCCTGACAGATTCAGCTTAAAATGGGAAACATCTCAAAAACAGAAACGAGGGGTGTCAGAAAGCCAACCTCTGACTAACGCTCCAGCCAGATTCATGTACAGTATGTATGGAGTTCATATTTGCAAGTATTTAGTTAACTGGGGAAATTATGCTAAAGAAGATAACAAAAGTGTCCAAAGTGAAGTTCTTTTGATATTCCAAAATTGATATCTTTGCATGCACCATTAGAAAAAGCCAGGTGTAAGATCAAGCAGACTGAATGGAATGCTTACTTTGGTACCTAGAAGGTTCGGGTAACTTCTTTGCAGGCAGCCAACAAGAAATTGCTTGAAAGTATATTAGAACCAAAAAAGGCTGCTAGCACTGACTCTGCCAGGTTATAGGTCTAGTGGGACTGGGAAGTCACGTTTGACATTTTTGCCATCTGGCTTTTGGTTTCTGGGCATCTTTGCCTTTTGTTTTATTTGGAATGTGACTTCTGGCTGGTGAGATTAACCTATAGCTATGATCCAGTGACAGAGGAAAGTGGCCTAAAAATATTAGATCTCTATTGCCACAGGATGGGAAAATGAAGTGAAGTTCCCAGATGTCCAGGACTTTTCTCCTATAATCAACATCTTGGGGCTGATCAAATTAAGATCCCCATTTCCCCAGAGGAACAATCCCTGCTGGGACTAATCTGTCCTGGTTATCAGGGCCAATTTGAGCATTCAGTTCAGTTCAGTTCAGTTCAGTTGCTCAGTCATGTCCAACTTTTTGCGACCCCATGAACCACAGCATGCCAGGCCTCCCTGTCCATCACCAACTCCCGGATTTCACCCAAACTTATGTCCATTGAATTGGTGATGCCACCCAACCATCGCATCCTCTGTCGCCCTCTCCTCCTTCTGCCCTCAATCTTTCCCAGTGTCAGGGTCTTTTCAAATGAGTCAGCTCTTCACATCAGATGGCCAAAGTATTGGAGTTTCAGCTTCAACATCAGTCCTTCCAGTAACACCCAGGACTGATCTCCTTGCAGTTGAAGGGACTCTCAAGAGTCGTCTCCAACACCATAGTTCAAAAGCATCAATTCTTCAGCGCTCAGCTTTCTTTATAGTCCAACTCTCGCATTCATACATGACTACTGGAAAAACCATAGCCTTGACTAGATGGACCTTTGTTAACAAAGTAATGTTTCTGCTTTTAAATATGCTCTCTCTAGGTTGGTCATAATTTTCCTTCCAAGGAGTAAGCATCTTTTAATTTCATGGCTGCAGTCACCATCTGCAGTGATTTTGGAGCCCACCCAAATAAAGTCAGCCACAGTTTCCCCATCTACTTCCCATGAAGTGATGGGGTCTGATGCCATGATCTTAGTTTTCTGAATGTTGAGCTTTAAGCCAACTTTTTCACTCTCCTTTTTCACTTTCACCAAGAGGCTCTTTAGTTCCTCTTCACTTTCTGCCATAAGAGTGGTATTATCTGTGTATCTGAGATTATTGATATTTCTCCTGGCAAACTTGATTCCAGCTTGTGCTTCATCCAGCCCAGCATTTCTCATCATGTACTCTACATATAAGTTAAATAGCAAGATGACAATATATAGCCTTAACGTACTCCTTTTCCTATTTGGAACCAGTCTGTTGTTCCATGTCCAGTTCTAACTATTGCTTCTTGACCTGCATACAGGTTTCTCATGAGGCAGGTCAGGTGGTCTGGTATTCCCATTTCTTTCAGAATTTTCCACTATTTATTGTGATCCATGCAGTCAAAGGTTTTGGCATAGTCAATAAAGCAGAAATAAATGTTTTTCTGGAACTCTCTTGCTTTTTCCATGATCCAGAAGGTGTTGGCAATTTGATCTCTGGTTTCTCTGCCTTTTCTAAAACCAGCTTGAACATCTGGAAGTTCACTTATTGCTGAAGCCTGGCTTGGAGAATTTTGAGTTTTACTTTACTAGCATGTGAGATGAGTGAAATTGTGTGGTAGTTTGAGCATTCTTTGGCATTGCCTTTCTTTGGGATTGGAATGAAAACTGACCTTTTCCAGTCCTGTGGCCACTGCTGAGTTTTCCAAATTTGCTGACATATTGAGTGCAGCACTTTCACAGCATCATCTTTCAGGATTTGAAATAGCTCAACTGGAATTCTATCACCTCCATGAGCTTTGTTTGTAGTGATGCCTTCTAAGGCCCACTTGACTTCACATTCCAGGATGTCTGGCTCTAGGTGAGTGATCACACCATCGTGATCATCTGGGTCTTTTTTGTATAGTTCTTCTGTGTATTCTTGCCACCTCGTCTTAATACCTTCTGCTTTTGTTAGGTCCATACCATGTCTGTCCTTTATTGAGCCCATCCTTCGTGAAATATTCCCTTGATATCTCTAATTTTCTTGAAGAGATCTCTAGTCTTTCCCATTCTAGTGTTTTCCTCTATTTCTTTGCATTGATTGCTGAGGAAGGCTTTATTATCTCTCCTTGCTATTCTTTGAAACTCCACATTCAGCATTATCTGGTCTAAATTTTGGAAGAACTGATCTCTTTAGAATTCTTGCCCTGTGGGAATAGCTCCTCTTATACTTTGGCCTTGAGACCAGAGCTCTCTGAATCACTTATTTAGAAGAGGGGAAAAAAGGGAAAGAAGCCTTTTTAATAATTTCTTACTCCAAGTGTTATTTACAATTAGTGAGCTTTATATTGTGAAGTCTGATTCATAACTAAGTTGGGAAAGCAAAGCTGAGATCTCTTGTGTCTGTTTGAATACATGTATGTCTCAGTACGTGTCTTTGTCTTTGGATACCATGTTGATTGCTGAGACTAGTTTGTAATGGGCTCTAATCTAACTGGCCTAAAGAAGAGTTGCTGCTCCGTTGCCGGTCCCGTCTGGCTCTGCTTTCCTGCCAGCAAGCAGCCGTCTGCTGCTTTCACAGCTGCAGGTGCCATCCGCAGTGATTTTGGAGCCCAAGAAGAGGAGCTCTGTCATTAGAAAGAAAAGTTAAGCTCTTACAAATCAAGCAATTCTAAATGCAAGAGAAGTCAACCTAAATGAATTTCAGGTTCACGAGAACTGGGAAATACTCAGTGTTAAATACCTCGTGTTAATCTTTGTGATATAATATAGGCAAGTCTAAGAGTTATTAACATTAAGCATAATATTTTCATTGTGCCTACATGACGACCCACTCCAGTATTCTTGCCTGGAAACGGAGGAGCCCCATAGGCTACAATCCATGGGGTCGCAAAGAGTTGGACACAACTGAGCAACTTCATTTCACTTAATGTAAGTTAAATATTATTATATGTGTTACAATTTTGTCAGTAAGGAAAGTAACTCAAGTGAAGAAATTTTTAAAGAAAGAAAATATAAATGAAGCCTTTAGAAAAACTCTATTAAAAATTATACTTTAGGAATGTCTAAAATAGTCTCTCCAGATTTTGGTAACCTGAATCTTTACGTTGTGCTAAATGAAGTGATAAAAATTTATTGAACAGCTAGGTCATTTCCAAATGAAATAAGATTCTGAAACACTGATTACTGAAAATTAATTTCCTCTTAAAGAGAAATGAAAGAGATTTTTGTCTATTAATGAATAATGTTTGGTACCATCCTGAGATG
The DNA here is from genome assembly GCA_006408675.1 of Madoqua kirkii. NCBI lineage: Eukaryota > Metazoa > Chordata > Mammalia > Artiodactyla > Bovidae > Madoqua > Madoqua kirkii. Next base: position 35,734 of record SJYC01062358.1, read on the forward strand.
CTTTCTTTAAGAAAGCAAAGGTTTTTTAGAAATTATCCCTGATATTTACGCCCACCAATCTATAGAATGCTAATATAAAGGTCAGTTCTTCGCTGCTTAAGGAGAGTAGGATGTGGTTTTCAGTAAAGAAGGTATAAGGAATGGAATTACATTTTATGAAGGGAAAAGGAAGTAGGTCTGACTTACAGGTGGCTGTTTCAGGATGGGAAAGCAAAGTAATGGGTACAGAAACTAACAAGTTTTGTGGAAAGTGGACCCTGCAAAAAGAGTTGTATGCATGGTTGCTGCTGCTGCTGCTAAGTCGCTTCAGCCGTGTACGACTCTGTGCGACCCCATAGACAGCAGCTCACCAGGCTCCCCCGTCCCTGGGATTCTCCAGGCAAGAACACTGGAGTGAGTTGCCATGTCCTTCTCCAATGCATGAAAGTAAAGAGTGAGAGTGAAGTCGCTCAGTTGTGTCCGACTCTTAGCAACCCCATGGACTGCAGCCTATCAGGCTCCTCCACCCATGGGATTTTCCAGGCAAGAGTACTGGAGTGGGTCACCATTGACTTCTCCGTTATGCGTGGTTAGGACTGACTAAATTTAATATAAATTTAGTTAAGCTTACTTTTAAATGAATTTAAAACTTGAATTCGGCTTTTCTCTCTGTTAAGGGAACACACTTTCTTCAGATGCTGGACTGCTTTTGATAATAGATTTAAGATTCTTTGCCTCTTAAAAGATCTATTCTATATTTGTCTTTGAAATCCTTTGTTTGTTACTTTGGCTTAGTGAATAAGCTATTGTTTCACAGTGACCTATAATCCCACCTAGACAAGGTCAGTTTTCATTGCAATCCCAAAGAAGGGCAATGCCAAAGAAGGTTCAAACTACTGCACAATTGCCCTCATTTCACATGATAGCAAGATCATACTCAAAATCTTCCAAGCTAGGCTTCAACAGCAAATGAACTGAGAACTTCCAAATGTTCAAGCTGGATTTAGAAAAGGCAGAGGAACCAGAGATCAAATTGCCAAAATCTGTGGGATCATTGAAAAAGCAAGAGAATTCTAGAAAAACATCTACTTCTGCTTCTCTGACTACGCTAAAGCTTTCCACTGTGTGAATCTTAAAGCCTTTAACTGTGTGAATCAACAAACTCTTAAAGAGATAGGAATACCAGACCACTTTACTTGCCTCTTGAGAAACCTGTATGTAGGTAAAAAGCAACAGTTAGAACTGGACATAGAATAGCAGACTGGTTCAGAACTGGGAAAGGAGTATTCAAGGCTGTATATTATCACCCTGCTTATTTAACTTATATGCAGAATGCATTATGCAAAATGCCAGGCTGGATGAAGCACAAGTTGGAATCAAGATTGCCAGGAGAAATATCAATAATCTCAGATACACAGATAACACCACCCTTATGGCAGAAGGTGAAGAGAAACTAAAAAGCCTCTTGATGAAAGTGAAAGAGAAGAATGAAAAAACTGACTTAAAACTCAACGTTCAAAAAACAAAGATCATGGCATCCGGTCCCATCACTTCACGGCAAATAGATGGGGAAACAATAGAAACTGTGACAGACTTTATTTTCTTGGGCTCTAAAATCACTGCAGACAGTGACTGCACCTATGAAATTAAAAGACCCTTGCTCCTTGGAAGGAAAGTTATGACCAACCTAGACAGCATATTAAAAAGCAGAGATATCAGTTTGCCAACAAAAGTATATATAGTCAAAGCTATGGTTTTTCTAGTAGTCATGTATGGATGTGAGAGTTGGACCATAAAGAAGGCTGAGCACCAAAGAATTGGTACTTTTGAACTGTGGTGTTGGAGAAGACTCTTGAGAGTCCCTTGAAGAGCAAGGAGATCAAACCAGTCAATCCTAGAGGAAGTCAACCCTGAAAATTCATTGGAAGGACTGATGCTGAAGCTGAAGCTCCAATACTTTGGCCACTTTATGTGAAGAACCGAATCATTGGAAAAGATCCTAATGCTGGGAAAGATTGAAGGTGGGAGGAGAAGGGGACGACAGAGGATGAGATGGTTTGACTGCATCACCAATTTGATAGACATGAGCCTGAGTAAGCTCGAGGAATTGGTGATGGACAGGGAAACCAGGCATGCTGCAGTCCACGGGGTCGCAAAGAGTTGGACTCGACTGAGTGACTGAACTGAACTGAACTGGTTTCTTCTGGGTACTGGAACTACCCAAGGCTTGGTGGAGTTATCCCCTCTAAGGCTCTGATTGGATGCCCCCTCGTAAATTTATTTTAGAAGAGAATTAGGTCCTGTTCTGTGTACTCATGATGTGACTAGATGGGATGCTATCATCTGGCAAATTAACAACATCTGCTCTGACCCTGGCCACAAATTTAAGTTTTCTCTTAGGATCACTCAGACTCAATGAGAGCAATGAACTAAGTCAATCAAATACTGTAACCTGTCATCTATTAAAAGGAAAACTTCCACAATTATGGGATGGATCTATATGGTTAACACTAGGCTATGATCATTTAAGTTCAAAAGCTCCTCTATGTTGGGAACAATTAAATCATACTAAGGACAATCAAACTAGTTACATTAGGAGACGAGGCTAGGTGCCTTACGAACTATGCTTATTATTAATTACCCTTAGAGACAGTGATTGGTCATCAGATGACCAGAGAGTCACTGGATTGCATCTAATGGAACTCAGTACATTCGTGGTACTAATTTATGGCCTTGGCTTCTACTGGGATGGAGAGGAAGGCATAGCCTAGGCGTCCCATGAACTCAAGGTCGTGTACACAACAAATTAGAGGAAACTCCAGCCAATCTAACACTGATGTGAGCTTGATGAGTCAAGAGATCTGTATTCTACTGGTATGGCCATTTAGCAGCTATTTTTGTGCCTTCAGTATTGGCCATATTGAAGTCTTAAGAACTTTCACTCAACAAACTTTAAATGACAGTAGCCAGGCTATTAGCTTATTGAACTCTGAGGTCTCTGTGATAAGGAAGGTGGTGCTAAGAAACGCAAGGCCCTTGACACCTTACAGCATCTCAGGAAGGTACCTGTGCCATAATTCAAACCGAATGTGGTGTTTTCATTCCCGAGGAGTCCTCTAATGTAACACATTTGATGAACCATATGAAAAATCAGATTTCTGCCTTAAGTGACCCATTCCCTAGTCTTGAAGATCTTTAAAAACAAACAAAAACCCAAAAAAACCGGCTTGGTATGGGAGGCTCATAGCTGAAATATTTACTTATAAGTCCACTAATGTTATGAGCTATACTGTTTGTATTTTGCCTGATTTACAAGATTATTGTTTCCTGTTTTATCAAGTGTATAACTGAGCCTCCCATGAAAATAATGATAACTGGACAAATGCATAGCTGGATACGTGATCAATGGTAATAGTGTAACCCTAGATATGTGAAGATGCATTGAGAGGGAATACTTTCCTGAGCCATAACTAGAAGACAGGTGTCCAGAGATCTTTGACTATTAAGACCTAGTCTAGGAATAGCACAGTGAGTAGTCCATCAGCAAAATCTTCTCCAGAACTAGGACTGGGCCCTCCCAGCAACGTGGGACAAAACAGTCATGAAATGCCTCCTGAAGTATAGTTGGACTTATGACCATGACGGGCCCTATCAACTACAAATTGGCACTGGCCAAGAGAATTTTCCTTGCCATCTGCCTCTGCAGAGACTGAATGTTTTGCTGCTGCAGCTGCTGACCTTCAAGATCCTCTGAGGGAGTTCAGGGTGGAGTGAGACATTTTCAGGTGGACAGATATTTTCAGGAACTGATTTCATGATCCCCATCCTTACATCTCTTCATACCTAGAAAAGCATTAAATCCCTTCAAGATGACATCTGCAGAATGGTGACTGGCAGAAAACCCCTTGTGAAATAAGCACGAGATTGCATTGAACTCCCCTCCCTCTTCACCAGAATCTTATATGTTGACCTTGCCCCACTGCCTCTTTGGAGCAGTCTCTCAGAGCTATCTGAGGTGCTGTCTCCTGGGGTGCAGTGCTCACTTTGCCCCAAATAAAACTTAACTTGCAACCCTGGAGTTGTACTTTCTTTTTAGTCAAGAATCCAAAGTCTGACCAGCAACTTTCCTGATTTTTCCAGAAGGCAGTGGATAAGGAAAGCAGCAAGTCCGCCTGGTTCCTATGGCTTCACACATTCCTGTCAAATCTGCAGCTGAAAAAGCCAGCTTTCTGTATTTCCGGCCTCGCCCTTGATTAGGATACCTCCCTGCTGTTCCCACCTCAACTCCTATATCTCTCCCTGGGGCTAGTGGACTTCTCCACTCTCTGGTCAGACAGGGGGCCCAGCTAAACATGTCCTGACACTGCCCTCTTAGAAGCCGGGAGATTTCAGGCAGATTGCTTAACTTCTCTGGGCCTCTGCTTCCTCATCCGTCAATGGAGAGAATAGCTCCCCCCCACCTGCCTCCCCAGGCCCCTCTAAGTCTCAGCACATGGAGCTGGAGCTGACACCAGTGTTTGCTGTTACCCCTGTCCGTCCCAGCTCTGTTGTGTTGCATCATCTGGAGATGAGGTGTGCTCTCGCTAACATCTCTTCTACTTACAGGAAAAACAAATTGCTCAGAGCTTCTGCAGAAAAGTCTCACTTTCTGTTTCAGATGGAAAGAGCTGCCTTGCTCACAGTTTGGTGTAGACAGGTAAGCAGGAGACAACTGTCCTTTTTTAGGGTCTGACAGCCTTGGCAGGGGATCTGACCTGGCTGACTGAAATCTCTCCAGCCTGACAGCCCCTTCCTTGTCACTCGGTCCTTAGAGGCGAAATGACCTTCCAGGGTCAGGAAGTCTCAGAAACCATTTCCCACCCTGCCTGCTTTTCACTAGCAAAGCTGGCCTGGTTGATTCTGAGGGGTAGCTGAGAGGGCTCCAGCGCCCATGACCTCTACTGTAACCCCCAGTCACCCCCAAAGAGTCCAAACCTAAACGGGGACTGGCTGTGCAGACCCAACTATAAGTCAGGCCCTCTGATCTCCCACCCCCTTCTTCCTGACAAATTTCTGTCCCCAAGCCCCACTGCAGAGCCACAGGAGCCCAACTCTTAGGGCCTAGAACATTCCATTTGCATCCAAGCACCAAACTTATTAGCCTTCAGGAAGAATCCCCAGTACCAGTCCCGTTTATTGCTGTCAGAAGTGAGTTGGAACAGCTGCTGGGGGTGGTGGACCTGGGGTCCCTGGGAGGGTTCTTGCTCAAAAAGCTCACTGGTACATAACAGTGAGTGAACTTTCAGTGAAAATAATGTGTGCAGAGGCGAACCTGACACAAGGCAGGCCTCAGTCCACCAGCGGCACATCCTTGTGGTGACAGTTTTTTAAAGTCAGAGCCAGACAGAGTCCTGACCACCTTTCGACAGCTGTGTGGCTTCGAGCAGGATTTACCTCTCAGAGTCTTACCTTCATTTTAAATGGGGATCACATGAAGCTCACACAGAGTTGTGAGAAATCAAAGAGGGGATGTACATTGATAAGAAAACACCCACCCCCAACAACACACACACACACACACACACACACACACACACACACACACACACACACACACAATGTCTAGCATAAGGTTAGTGCTCAATAAAGATTAGCTATCAATATTCTTAAGGAATATTGAATATTTTCAACATTCAGAAAATGAAGATCATGGCATCTGATCCCATCACTTCATGGGAAATAGATGGGGAAACAGTGGAAACAGTGTCAGACTTTATTTTGGGGGGCTCCAAAATCACTGCAGATGGTGACTTCAGCCATGAAAGTAAAAGATGCTTAACTCCTTGGAAGAAAAGTTATGACCAACCTAGATAACATATTGAAAAGCAGAGACATTACTTTGCCACCAAAGGTCTGTCTAGTCAAGGCTATGGTTTTTCTAGTGGTCATGTACGGATGTGAGAGTTGGACTGTGAAGAAAGCTGAGCATCGAAGAATTGATGCTTTTGACCTGTGGTGTTGGAGAAGACTCTTGAGAGTCCCTTGGACTGCAAGGAAATCCAACCAGTCCATACTGAAGGAGATCAGCCCTGTGATTTCTTTGGAAGGAATGATGCTAAAGCTGAAACTCCAGTACTTTGGCCACCTCATGCGAAGAGTTGACTCATTGGATAAGACTCTGATGCTGGGAGGGATTGGGGGCAGGAGGAGAAGGGGATGACAGAGGATGAGATGGCTGGATGACATCACCGACTCGATGGACTCCGGGAGTTGGTGATGGACAGGGAGGCCTAGTGTGCTTCGATTCATGGGGTTGCAGAGAATCAGACATGACTGAGCAACTGAAATGAACTGAACTGATTCTTAAGGATCTCACAGTCCAATGTGGAGAGACACATATACACAAATAAATGCCACATAATGGGAGCCACTGTTCAAATGCCACTTTCTCCACGCAGCCTTCAGGGATGTATCCTCAACCCCCGGACAGGAGAGGAGAGGCTCCCCGTGGAAGTACTGTGGCGCTTTGTCCATTTCTATATCGCCTCCCTTGTCTATCGCTTCTTGGCCTTTTGGCTAAGATCATAGTGGTGGCTCAGATGGAAAGCATCTGTCTACAATGTGAGAGACCTGGGTTCGATCCCTGGGTTGGGAAGCTCCCTGGAGAAGGAAATGGCAACCTACTCCAGTACTCTTGCCTAGAAAATCCCCTGGACAAAAGAGTCTGGTGTCCATGGGGTTGCAAAGAGTTGGACACAACTGAGTAACTTCACTTTTTTTTCCCGTGTCTTGTCTTTCTGTGACTGTTTATTGTGGTTATTTACATTCTGTCTCCTACACTGGCCTGCCAGTCTCTCCAGGGTAGGCCTGTAGAAAGTCCTTTCTGATACTGGCAAGGATATCCCCTTTAGTTTCCATCTAATTCAAGGGTGGGGTCCGGTAAGAAGACCTTCTATCTGGGTCTATCAGGGAAGGTTTCAGGGAGGAGGTGACATCTAGGTTGGGCCTTTATGGCTGTGTAGGGTTTGGAAAAGCAGCAACAGGCATTTCAGGGGAAGCCAAAAGGGACGAGGGACAGTGTGGCAGGCTGAGACCTCGCAGGCAGTCTGTAGCTTGGAGAACGAGGGTCAGGGGAATGGGGTTCAGCCCCAGCCTCTCCTCAATGGCCTCTATCACCTTAGGTGAACACCTTCCCTCCTTGGCTGCAGTCTCCTGTACCCAGAAGGGCTTTGCTAGATATTCCCTAGGGGTCCTTTCCAGCCTGGATATTTCAGTGGCGTCTTCGGCCTGCCTCCCTTCCTGGGACAGACTCAGAAAGCAAAGTATTTCCCAGCTCAGAGACAACCCTCCCAGTGAGGGCAATTCTGGTTCTCTCTACTCTGGAAGGTTTAGCTGCAGAGTTGCTTCATTTTGGAGTAAGGATACAAACCTGCTTGCGCAATCCCAGACAGATTTTCCAGAATGTGTCTATGTGGGGAGCAGCAGGGCCGTGGAGAATGGCTTGGAATAACTGGCTATCCTAGACATTGCTGGGAATCTCGACTCATCCAGGTTGGCTGGGGCGGGGACGCAGGGTGCTGTCCTGACGTGCTCCGGGCATGCCTCTGGCCCACCGAGGATGAGGAGAGCTAGCAGCGGCTGCCACTCCTGCCTCCCGAGCTTCCAACCTGCCTCTCGCTGCCCCCAGGCCCCGGCTTCCAAGGTCCCACAACGCTCCTATTGTCCACAGCTCTGCCAGGCTGCTCCCTGGAGAGCAGCTCAGAGCCAAGGGGCTGGGCAGGGGCCCTGATGCCTGGGGTACAGTCTGGAAGGAAAAGCAGTGTGGTCAGACCCACATGGATCTTGGAGTCGGAGAAGCTTAGAAAAATGAGATCCTAGAATTGGAAGCTCCCAGGTGCCGGGGCTCTGGGCTGCCTAGACTGGAAGGATGGCCGAGTTCCTAAAGCCCTGCTCTGTCATCTGTTCACTTTTTCATGATGAAGTTATGCTTGTTCTACCGGACTTACCTGGATTTCTTGTCTTCCGGTGATCTTCTGCGGCCCTGGTGCTGTGTGAACAAATTTCCTCTTGCTCATTTGGGGCAGATTTTATTTTAAAATTAGAGCCCCATTTGTTTCTAGCACCATTAAACTGCAAATAATGTTGTGTTGGTATGGGAAAGTTCTTTTGTTTTTTCAAGTGACTGGTTAAGATTATGACCAGAGCAAGAATCTAAACATTACTCAACAACAAAGATTGAATGATTCCACTTACAGGAGGTACCTAGAGGAGTTGAGGGCTTCCCTTGTGGCTCAGCTGCTAAAGAATGCGCCTGCAGTGTGGGAGACCTGGGTTCGATCTCTGGGTTGGGAAGATTCCCTGGAGAAGGGAAAGGCTACCCACTCCAGTACTCTGGCCTGGAGAATTCCATGGACTGTATAGTCCCTGGGGTCACAAAGAGTCGAACATGACTGAGCGACTTTCACTTTCATTTTCAGAGGATTTGAGGGCTTCCCTGGTGGCTCAGTGGTAAAGAAGCCGCCTACCAATGCAGGTGACTCGAGTTCAGTTCCTGGATTGGGAAGATCCCTTAGGAAAGGAAAGGAAAACCTACTCCAGTATTCTTGTCTTGGAAATCCTACAGACAGAAGGAGTCTGGCAGACCTGGCAGTCCATGCCATGGGGTTGCAAAAAGAGTCGGACCCGACCTAGCGACTGAACAGCAACGAGGAGGAGGAGGTGAATACACAGAAAGTAAATACTGGTTGCCAGGAGCTGGGCAGGGGGCTTGGGGAAGGGCATTGGGAGTCAGTACTAAATGGGTACAGAGTTTTGGGGTGATGAAAATATTCTAAATAAAATAATGATAATGGTTGCACAACTCTGTGAATAGACTTACACTCGCTGAATTGTACAGTTCACAAGAGTGAATTTTATGGTATGCGAATTATAATCTCTAAGCTGTCATTTTAAAGTTACGCCTGCTGTTGTTACAAATTCAAACCATAATGACTTATAAAAATGAGTCTACCACACACCTATCTCACTCCCAGAATGAACCACTGACAGCGTTTGGTTAGATTTTTTCCCTTTCTTCTTGATGTTTTAAAATTCCATGTATCTGCACATGTAAATGTTTATATACATAAATATATATGATTTATATATATTATATGGGCTTCCTTGTTGGCTCAGTCGGTAAAGAATCCGCCTCCAATGCGGGAGACCTGGGTTCGATCCCTGGGTTGGGAAGATCCCCTGGAGGAGGGCATTGCAATCCATTCCAGTATTCTTGCCTGGAGAATCCCGGTGGACAAGAGGAGGCTGGTGGGCTAAAGTCCACGGGGTCACAAAGAGTTGGACACGACTGAGTGACTAAGCACAGCACAAGAGGTTCCCCAGGGGCAATGATATGTATTTCCCCTCAGCCTCTCCAGGTCCCCTTCATGGCCCTTCCTCTCCCCTTCATCTTTCTGAAATATACCCTGAGATTTGCATGTGAAAATAAATGTAAGCTGGGAGACTTCCCTGTGATCCTGGTGGCTATGATTTCAAGTTCCCAAAGCAGGGGGGCTGAGTTTGATTGATCCCTTATCAGGGAATTAGATCCCGCACGCTGCAACCAAGAGTTCACCTGCCACAAATAGAGTCTGCAAGCCGCCGGGAAGATCCTGAGTGCTGCAACTAAGACCCAGAGCAGCCAAATAAACAGATACATGAAATAAATATATATATATTTTAAAATATAAACTATAGGTCCTGGTCATGCATTCACTCAGCCATTCCCATCGTGCTCATTCTACATTAGCTCCCTACCCCTTGGGCTTTTTTTTCATCCTCCCTTTACACTCGCTCCTTCACAGCCCTCCTGTAAAGCAGGCTGGAAGGAAGAATGGGAAGCAAAAAGCATTGCACCCTTTCCCAGACTAGTCAGGGTCCTCCTTTAGACGCCTGTTCTTCCTTAGGGCTTCCTTTTCCCTTGCCCCTGATGCTGGACAAAGTAGTCACTAGTCTGTCTCACTCACCACACCAGTCAGAGCTTCCCTGCCTAGATCCTGCCCGGCACTGTTACTGGGAATTTTTAGAAGTCAAACTACCTGCAGTGACACCTCTCACTGGCCTGCATTTGACTTGCTCTCTTAGGGGGATGGGTATCACTCGGCTCAAATGTCCCCACCACGAGCAGGACTTTCCTGGCTGCCTGACTTCCTGCGGTTCTCAGTCACACTGTCTTGCTTTATTTTCTTCTAAGCCCCTTTCACCATCTGAAATGATCTTTGCTGATTTACTCATTCCCTGCCTGCCTGCCCCACTAGAATGTTAGTTCCATGAGGGCAGGGATCCTATTCTGTTCACACCCCATCTCCCCTTGAGCTCCCCAGCCAAGAAGCAGGTGCTTGCTCAAAATCTGTAGGATCCATGTTTGAATATAAAAGCATGCACAAGGTCTGGAAGGCTTGGCTTCAAACTGACAACCGTGACTACATCATAGGAGGGGACTGGGGTAGAGGGAGTCAGTCAAATAGGAACTCTAGGTTTATTTTGTTTTTAATTTTTGATAAGGAGAATGTATTTACTTAATGGATAGTTAAAAAAAATAAATACACCAGATGAAGAGCCCAAATCCCTCAGTCCTATTCCTGAAATTGTGGCATGATTTGGGGCCATGACCTGACTTGTGTAATTGTCTGTTGCTTCTGACCTCACCTGTAAGCACAGCCCCACCTCTCACCCGAATCCTGGATTGACAGTCTGCACAGCATTTTTACATTCATTATCTCACCTGATTACCCACAACCCTGGGAAGCAGGCAAGGCAGAGATTATTATGGCAGTTTTATAGGGTAAGAAATTGGGGTTCAGAGGGGTGAGTTGTCTGGGCTGTGGTCATGCAGGCCCTTACTTCCTATCATGATGAGCTGACTCAGATAATGAGTTTATAAACCCTACAAAGGCTAATTTGGACCCAGAGTCTGGTCTGGGTGAGCTATTATCACGGCAATGGGATCAAGGTTAGATCTGAAGCTGTCTTCAGGGACCTGAAGGGAGCCCTTTAGTTTGGTGAGGACAGGGTATAATCCCTCCTGGGTTTTAATGAAGAATACTGGTGGTCTTTAAGGCCAAGGGGGGTGCTGGTATCAGAGTCCTGAGCCCAAGTCTCTGATTTAGTGAGAACACCTGGAACCCTCCTTTCTTAGAGTTGCTTTCCCACAGTAATAGGGCCAGAGGTGGCAGGGAAAGGCTGGTGAGGGGTCAAGAGGGCTGGCCAGGCAGCCTGGCTCATGGCGGCCCTTTCCTAGGTAACCTAAGAGTTTGTGTTCTGGGCAAAGATGGTGGCCTTCCAGTCTTGTTACAGATCTAGGGTGTGAGGTTCCACCATGTGGCAACCTGGGATACCCCACCCTGAGTCATAATTGTATTCTGGGCTGGAACTCAGTGAACCTTTGAGGAGGAAAGTGAAAGAAAGTGAATTCACTCAGTTGTGTCTGACTCTTTGTGACCCCATGGATAGTAGCCTGCATCAAGCTCCTCCGTCCATGGGATTTTCAAGGCAAGAGTACTGGAGTGGGTTGCCATTTCCCTCTCCAGGGAATCTTCCCAACCCAGGGATTGAACCCAGGTCTCTCACATTGTAGACAGACACTTTACCGTCTGAGCCACCAGGGAAGTCCTGAGGAGGAAGGATTCCCCAGATCAGCCTCTTTCCTCCATAGTTTACTCAAAAAGGTCCAGGGGACAAGCTGGGTAACAAAACGTTTTCAATCCATTTTACCACATTGTTATCAGGCATGGGTATCAAGTTAGAATTTATGAGTGATGACTAATGGTGAGGCACCTCTTACTCCTCTCAGCCACTATGTAAAGCAGGAATTACCTCATTTTTAAGATGTGGAAGCTAAGGTTCATGGAGACACAAAATCACATGGCTGAGTGAGCAGGAAAAGCCAGGATTCAAGCCTGAGTGGATATGACTCCCAAGCCCCTATTCTCTCCATTCTTTCCAGGGCTGATGGCTGACAGAAATGACTAGGGCCCCGCTCCTTCCTTTGGGGAGCAGTGAGACAGACTCATCCCGGCTGCCACGGCAGCCTAGTGGAAGCTGGTTCATCTCTCCTGGAGGTCATTAGAGGCTTTTGGGGAGGGTGGACCCAGGTCTTGATGGGGGAGCAGGAGAATGAGGCTTCAGAGGTTCCAAGGCCAGACACCCAAGGCCCCACCAGACAAGGGCCTGCTTCCCATAGGTCCTTCCCATGGGACCCCAATCCTCCACCACTCCAATCAGGATGCCCCAGTGGGGAGGGGTGAGATCCCTGAGCCTACACAGGGGACAAGGAAAACTCTGCAGGACCCATTGTGAGGCTCAGTACATCACTTTGTAGACAGCTGGACTGACAGCGGTGATGGGGGGTGGGGAGGGGGGGTGGAGTCTCCCGCTCAGGCTCTGGGAAAGAGGGGGAGGTGGTAGAACTACTTGGAAATCAGGGTGCTTTGGAGTGGTGAGACACGGTGAACAAAGCTAGTGGTCAGCTCCGGGGTGCTTTGGGGGCTGCAGAGGAACTGCCTGATTGACTTGAGGTTGGGGGGAATGCCTCCCCCCAAACTTCAGGCCAGGATTTGCAGGTTCTTAGGCCAAAGAGTGGGAAGCACTCAGGATGGGAGAAAGAGTTCCCAGTGGGCAGCGTGGTGGAGGTGGAAGAAGTCATTGTGGGGAGGGGCTGGTTTGCAGTGGGTGAAGGGTTCAGGGGCCATCTCAGAGCTCTTTAAGAGAGG
>SJYC01062361.1:0-45588 GCA_006408675.1 Madoqua kirkii
GACCCTGGGTGAGAGCACCCTGTGGGCCTGTGGGGATTTCTTGTCACTAAAGGCACAGCTTGTGTTTTCCATGCAGCTTGGTCCCTAAATGCAGGCCATTTTTATCCCACCTGCTGCTCAACCAGAGGAGGCGCAGGGAGGTTGTTCCAGCCCTGGAGGCGAAGCTGGCATTTAGCCTCCCAGATGGTTGTGTTCTGTACTCTCTGGGCCAGGGGAGGGACTTCACGGGTAAATTTGCCCAGGCTTGACTGTCTCTGCACTGGGCACCTTGGGCAGCTGGCTGTAGCTGAGATACCACCGTGCCGTGCCTGTTCATCTTGTGCGAGAGCTCTGTGGGGGCTGGTGACCTTGGGCACATCAGCTGACCCCTGACCTCCAGAGCCGCTGTGGAATCTGGAACCAGTGTGTGAGTGAAGGAAGCCCAGTGGCCGAGGTAATCAGAGGAGGGGTACCCTGCCCTGCCCTGCCCCACCCCAGGGTGACAAGGGTGGTGTCATCAGCATGAAGCCCAGTTTCTTAGCCAGGCTCCTGAGGGCCTCTCCCCACTTAGCTTAAGCCACTCACTGCCCCGGGTTGTAGTCACACTGAGTTTCTTGTGCTGCTCTGAATATATCACATTTCTTTACTGCTGAAGTCTTTCCTCTTGGTGATCCTCTAGTCCCTGTTCCCATGCCCTGGCACATTCTTTCCTACTCATCCTCTCATCTCCACATTTTGCCTCCTCCAAGCAGCCTGCCCTGATGTACTCCAGGTGCTCTTGTAGCTTCATACCCCATGGTGAACGCATAATTCTCTGGTCACGGTATCTCGATTACTCTTCTTTCCCCTGTAGACCATCTCTGTTGAGTCCACAGCTGCCTGACTCCAGCACCTGGCACTTACTCATTCATTGAACAAATATTTCTTTCGCTTCTACTGTGTGCCAGGCACCGTGCGAGGTGCTAGAGAGAGCTGAGAATGACACAGACTCAGAGCTTGCCGTCTAAAGGATGGGTGAGGGAGAGAGAGAACAAAGTAGTAAATGTAATTTCAGATGAGCCGGATTAGGAAACAACATAAGGTAATGGTATAAAAAGCAATGAGAGGAGGAAGTGGCCATTTTTGGCGAGTAGTCATGGAGGGCCTCTCTGAGGAGGTGACAGTTGAGTTCAGCTTTGAATAAGGAGGAGAAGGAGGCTGTGTGAAGATCTGGAGAGGAATATTCTAGGCAAGGGGGAAGCAAGGGGCCTGTGTGCCCCAGGGGAGTGAGGGGAAAGGAGGAGGTGAGGACGGTGGGGGATAGAATGGGCCCCAAATTTTTTACCATGACCCATGGTGAGCAATGTATTTCCCATTATAATCCATGTTCATGTACACACATGTCACTGAAACAAGTTTCAGGAAACGATTCTCCCCTTACAATACGAGATGCCTACGGATATTTTCTTCTAGTTCATCTTTACAGTTTGCTGGTTACAGTCCCTTCATTTGATTTCAGGGTCCGTTAATGGATTACGACCCCAGTAAGGAAGTTGGGTTTTGTTTTGTTTTGTTTTGTTTTGTTTTTGGTTGACAGCTTGTGGAATCTTAGCTCCTTAGCCAGGGATGGATCTTGTGCCCTGTGCAGTGGAAGCACAGAATCCTAACCACTGGACCACCAGGAATCTCCCTGGATTTTATTTTTAAGAATTATCATATAGCAGCATTGACTTTTTTTCTTTTTGTATACAGTTCTCTGAATTTGTGGGAGTTATTTTAATCCCTGGGTACAGAGTAGGTGCTCAGTGGAGATTTGCTGAAGCAATGACGGGATAGTCTTGGAGGAGGTGGGTGGGGTAAGGGCTGGTCTTCTGGTTGGAGGGCACGCAGGCAGGGTTCAGGGCTGCAGCTGGCCACCTGGGCAGGGGCAGGGCAGCTCCTCAGGAGCTCCCAGGAAGCCAACCCATCTTCCTGAAGCTTCAGGCTGGCACCGTGTGGTTCCTCCCCTCTCCTTTCCTTCACCCGCTAAGCCTGGTGGGAAGGAAGCCACCGTCCTTTCATGTACTGGGCACCACTGGTCCTGTGATTGCCCTTGTGTCTTACTGTTCACACTGCTCTGGGTGATGGGACTCACTGTCCCACTCTGTGGAGGCCCGGCGAGGTTGGGTACCTTGCCCTCCGCACTTGGCTTGGCAGTGGTGGTGTCCCCTGTGTCTCTGAAGTGGGAGCCTGGTCCCACTGCCTCGGGTGGTTCACCATCAAGTGGTGGCCGGGGAGCCCAAAGCTCAGGCCAGGCTGGGCCTCCAGAATCTTCAGCTGCCTCAGGCCCCTCTCTGGTCTCTCAGCAGCCGGTATCTCATCACCCAGAAAGGGCCTGGCACTGTCGTCCCCGCCATCCGAAGCATCTACTCCTGAGGACCCAGGAGACAGGGCTCAGGTAGGCAGTTGCTGGGGGCTAGGGAAGCGGGGCTGGGCGGGGCCGCAGCTGCCACTGTTGAGCAGGGGTTCTCAGTCCCTTTCCCGCTGGCTTTGAAAGTAGAGGTTCATAGGCCAGGGCAGAGGGCAAGGGCAGGGGACAGCCGATTCCGGAGGGGCAAGAGCATCCAGGGCACTGACCCTCCATCATGGGACTGGCAGGACTCACACATACAATACAGCAGATTCTCCTCTTGATTCTCATGAGACTGAACTGTCAGCCTCCTAACCTGATTCTGCTTACTCTTCCCAACAACCCCGGGAGGCGGGTATTGTGTGTCCTGATATAACGAGAAGAAACTGAAGCCCTGAGAGGTTTGGCCACTTGTCCAAGATCTCTCAGCTGGGAAGTGGGGGTCACACTGTCAGTTCCGAGACCTCATTGGGTGACCCTGCCTTTCATATCTGGACAGCACTTCCCAGTATGCGAAGGGCTTTCCCCACCTGCTCCCATCCGCTCCTTGCTGGAGGAGCTCCCGAGGGGCAGGGAGCCTGGCCCAGGGTGGGTGCCCAGTGAGCATGCACAGGGCTGAGACAGGCGGGGTCATAGAATGCCACTGGGCAGGTGTGGACCCAAGGCCCAGAGATGGAAGCAGTTGCTCAAGGTCACGGTGCTTAGAAGCTGAGAAACAGCTGTGAATCTTGGCTCCAGTTGGGGAGACAGAAGGCAGTCGAGGTGGGCCTCAGAGGACAGTCATCTGTCAGGGAAGGTTCACCTGCAGGGATGGGAGAAAGGCTCATACAGCCAGAAGCTGCCTTGCAGAGAGAGCCCCAGAAACTGGAAGCCAGGCTTTTTTTGCTCCATCCTGACTCAATGAGCTTGAGCAAGTCTTTCCCTTTCTGGGCTTCCTCAGGGGTGAAACAGTGACAGTCTCCTACCCTCTGCCCCTCAGGGGCTCTGGTGGAGCAGTTAGCACTGTGCACACTCGGGAGACAGCCACCATTAGAGCGGGGAAATGGGGTGTGTTCCTCAAAGGGCCGGCGACCCTAACCCCACCCCATTCCCTGCAGGGTGAGGAGTGCTCCCCAGGCAGCCTGTCGAAGCAGGGCTCCCACCGGACCCCCAGCAGCACGTGCGCTGCCTGCCAGCAGCACGTACACCTGGTGCAGCGTTACCTGGCCGACGGCAAGCTGTACCACCGGCACTGCTTCCGGTGAGCGGGCGGGGCGGGAGTGCCCCGAGACTCAGCACCGCGGGCTGCCAGGCCCCTTGCCCCGCTGTTCGTGTTGGAGCATCTTTCTTATTGCCGTTTTACTGATGAACAAACTAGCGAAGGGAGAGTGTTATTGGCTCAGTCCCAGAAACAGAGACAGAAACGGGGCCAGAGCTCTTCCCGACTAAGTACCTGATGATGATCAAGGTACAGAATATGCTTGAAAAGCCTGGAGGAAAGAAGGCACTTTAAAAATTTTTAGTTTTACTTTTAGTTTTTTCTTCTGTTTTATTTTGCTTTTGTGCTTTCTAAAAGAGAAAGCAGTTAAAAAAAAATCATAGTAACAACTTGCTTTGAATGTGTGGTTCCCGGGGGAAGTGACTGTTTAAAGAAACTTGAGTAAGAGGCAGGGAATATATAAATAGCTTAGAGAATGCATGGAAACCATTTTACAACTGAATAGTAATGAGAACCAGTGGATGTGAGTTATAGCATGTATTCAGCTACGGGTGTGTATGTGCGTGCGCACGTGCACATTCAGATGTAGTGGCTGGACCTGAAACCCAGGCACTTGATTGCGGAACTGAGGTGTCATGAGGGCCAAAATCTTGAGAAAAGGAACCATTGCACTGATGCTGTCATGTCTGGCTGTCAGGACAGTGCTTTAAAATCTGTTTATGGTAACCACCGGTAAGGCACGTTTGACACCGTGACCAGTTGTAGGTACATCCATGAAATCAAATTTGCGTAAATCAATATACAACTGGAATTAGGTTCATAAAACAAGTGTGATACACTCTGATACATTGTACTTTATTCTATTTCATAGAAAAACAAAACAAACCTGGTTGGTTGCAAACCACTAAAGTGATTTTTTGAGCCACTAATGAGTGGTGGCTTGCGTACTGGATGGAACCTCGAAGGGGGAACCTTTGCTTCCTCTTGCAGCAGAAACTGAAGGCATGTTTCACAACTATGGTATTGCTTTCACGTGGTTTTATTGTTCTACTATGATTCTGACAGTTATCATTTTCCTTTTCCGCTGGCAAGTTATGAGTACTGAGACAGGACTCCTCCGGGCTGGCAGCCGGGAGGAGGGGAAGGTACAGCTTTGGCTGTTGGAGAAGGGGTAACCAGCACCCTGGGCTGGTTAAGTTGACCCCCCTCCACCCCTCTTCTTGCTGGCAGGTGTCGGCGGTGTTCCAGCACGCTGCTCCCTGGAGCTTACAGGAATGGGCCAGAGGAGGGCACCTTCGTGTGTGCAGAGCACTGTGCCAGACTGGGCCCCAGTGGGCGGTCAGGGGCCGTGCCTGGAACCCCACCACAGCCAAAGCAGCCGCACCTTACAGAAGAAGCCAAGGAGGTGGAGGGCAGCAGCCCCAGCCCTGAGGCGACTGCAGGGGCTGAGGCGGGCGTGCCCAAGGCCAGCCCCGAGGGCCGACCCCAGGTCCCCACCAAGCCTCGGGTTCCCGGCAGACCACAGGAGTGGCCAGCCCCCCGGCCAGCCGCCCCACACCCGCCCCCAGGAAGGCCTCCGAGAGCACAGCCCCGACGCCCCCGACGCCCCGGCCCCGGTCCAGTCTGCAGCAAGAGAACTTGGTGGAGCAGGGAGGCGGCAGTGGCCTGGTGAACGGTGAGTGGGGGTCCTGTTGGGGCTGAGCGCTCCCTGGGGTGTGGCTGCTGTTTAAACGTACTGGTGCTGGGGAGTATCCATGGGGCCATGCTGTCTGTGCCTGTGTGGTGGATATGCTGGGGACGGCTGTGGCACTGAGGTTATTAATTCATGCAGCAAGTTGTTACCGAGGTCCCTCTGTGCACGCTCTGTTTTCTATTTTGGAGGGATGGGATGTAGACCCCCATCTCCAGCCTGGACCACCCCCTTCTGTGTCCCAGGTGTGTGTTCTTTTGTGTCTGTATGGTGAGCTTCGGTTTCGGGGCATGTAGTGAGTGCACACCACAGGTAGGTGCCTGTGTCCCCAGTGTGCCTGGGACTCTGTGTGTCCACACTCAGGTGACCTCCCCCCATGCCCAGCCACTGTGTTTGTCTTCATCTGGGTGTCTGGCAGGGACTGCTCAGGGGCTGGGGAAGCTGTGTCCCTGGTCAGGTGTACCCTGGGGTGCTCCCCAGCCTGACCTCCTGCCCTGCAGTAGAGATCCTTGCCTCACCACCCCGCCCCTTAGAATCTTCCCACGTGACCTCCCTGGGCTTCATGAGCTCATAGGAACAAGGTTCTCTGCAACCCGAGACATGCTGGGCAACTCTTATCTGTAGAGGCCTGGGGGAGGGAGGCTCCCTGGTTTCCTCCCTCTGGGACTTGTTCTGTTCCACGCTCATGGAGACTGGTTTCTGAGTTGGGTGTTCAGACCTATTTGTGCAAGGACTCCTCCGGGCTGGCAGCCGGGAGGAGGGGAAGGTACAGCTTTGGCTGTTGGAGAAGGGGTAACCAGCACCCTGGGCTGGTTAAGTTGACCCCCCTCCACCCCTCTTCTTGCTGGCAGGTGTCGGCGGTGTTCCAGCACGCTGCTCCCTGGAGCTTACAGGAATGGGCCAGAGGAGGGCACCTTCGTGTGTGCAGAGCACTGTGCCAGACTGGGCCCCAGTGGGCGGTCAGGGGCCGTGCCTGGAACCCCACCACAGCCAAAGCAGCCGCACCTTACAGAAGAAGCCAAGGAGGTGGAGGGCAGCAGCCCCAGCCCTGAGGCGACTGCAGGGGCCGAGGCGGGCGTGCCCAAGGCCAGCCCCGAGGGCCGACCCCAGGTCCCCACCAAGCCTCGGGTTCCCGGCAGACCACAGGAGCTGGCCAGCCCCCCGGCCAGCCGCCCCACACCCGCCCCCAGGAAGGCCTCCGAGAGCACAGCCCCGACGCCCCCGACGCCCCGGCCCCGGTCCAGTCTGCAGCAAGAGAACTTGGTGGAGCAGGGAGGCGGCAGTGGCCTGGTGAACGGTGAGTGGGGGTCCTGTTGGGGCTGAGCGCTCCCTGGGGTGTGGCTGCTGTTTAAACGTACTGGTGCTGGGGAGTATCCATGGGGCCATGCTGTCTGTGCCTGTGTGGTGGATATGCTGGGGACGGCTGTGGCACTGAGGTTATTAATTCATGCAGCAAGTTGTTACCGAGGTCCCTCTGTGCACGCTCTGTTTTCTATTTTGGAGGGATGGGATGTAGACCCCCATCTCCAGCCTGGACCACCCCCTTCTGTGTCCCAGGTGTGTGTTCTTTTGTGTCTGTATGGTGAGCTTCGGTTTCGGGGCATGTAGTGAGTGCACACCACAGGTAGGTGCCTGTGTCCCCAGTGTGCCTGGGACTCTGTGTGTCCACACTCAGGTGACCTCCCCCCATGCCCAGCCACTGTGTTTGTCTTCATCTGGGTGTCTGGCAGGGACTGCTCAGGGGCTGGGGAAGCTGTGTCCCTGGTCAGGTGTACCCTGGGGTGCTCCCCAGCCTGACCTCCTGCCCTGCAGTAGAGATCCTTGCCTCACCACCCCGCCCCTTAGAATCTTCCCACGTGACCTCCCTGGGCTTCATGAGCTCATAGGAACAAGGTTCTCTGCAACCCGAGACATGCTGGGCAACTCTTATCTGTAGAGGCCTGGGGGAGGGAGGCTCCCTGGTTTCCTCCCTCTGGGACTTGTTCTGTTCCACGCTCATGGAGACTGGTTTCTGAGTTGGGTGTTCAGACCTATTTGTGCCTCAGAGGCGCTGCCGGTCTCAAGGGAGAAACAGGCATACACACAAGGATTTTGGTAGAATGTAAGAAGTCTGTTTAGATGGAGGACCATGGAGAAGAAAATGGCAACCCACTCCAGTACTCTCGCCTGGGAAATCCCATGGGCAGGGGAGCCGGGCAGGCTATAGTCCGTGGTGTCGCAAAGAGTCGGACATGACTTAGTGACTAAGCAACAGCAATAATAGGGGATAGTGGGCGTGGTATCATCTGATGAAAGGTGATTCAGAGCTGAAACTTGAGGGGAGAAAGGGGGGTGCGCGGAAAGAAGCAGTGGGGGGCAAGGAGGACCCTGCCCCATCCCCACCCTCAGTGGCTCTAGGGCGTGGGAGAAGACACAGCCTGACTTGAGAGGTTGCAGGGAAAACTGTGTCTGCAGGGGACAGTGAGATGGTTAGCACCAGAACGTGGAGGGAGCATTCAGGATACCAGTGATTTATTTCGCTGATGAAGGCTCCGGGGACTAGGAAGGAGGGGAGACAGGAGTAAGGAGTGTCTGGGGCCTGGATGCCGGGTCCGGTGTCAGTACTTCTTTCTGTCCCTCGTTGTACTGGAGGCCCTAGTCAGCTGGAAAACACCAGAAAAAAGAATGAGAAAGAAATAAAATGTTATTTTCAGGTAATAAAATTGTCTAATGAGCAAATATTAAAAGAATCACACAAGTATAAGATGAATGTACTCAATGCCACAGAACTGTATACTTAATTTTAAAAAGTTACATGCACTGTGTAATCCTGTTCCACTTCATGTTATAGTTTACTCTTTTGTTTGAGGTGTTTGGTAGACTTTTTTTTTTGAGGAAATTGACAAGTTGATTCTAAATTTATATGAAGGAATAGAGTCAAAACATTCCTAAAAAAAAAACAGAGGAGCAGAGGCTACTGTGGAATTCATGGAGGACACTGGGGAGTTAGGGGAGGCTTTCAGGAGGAGGTGACCTCACACTGAGTTGAGACAGTATTTCCTGTCCACTTTGGGAAAGTGTCAGAGGGGCACTTGGGTTCCCCCTCCTTAACTGAAATGCATGAGGTCGGGGGGTGGTGGTGTCTTCAGGTGTCCTGGCCTTGTGGCTTTGACCTTCTCTACCTGTTACCTCTGGCGTTTTATCTAATCTCCCTGAGCTCTGGACTGGGGAGGTGCAAGGTGCAAGGGAGGTTGCCATGGCCACCTGGAGTCCACGACCTACCGGGTGGGATGGAAGGGCACTCCTAGGTGAGGCAGGCACTGGGGTTGGCTCCCTGACTGCTCCACTCCACCACCTGGCTCACTCTCCTTTCCCACCTAGGGAAGCTGCAAGAACCTCCCATCCCCAAGCCCAGAGGGACCCCCAAGCTGTCGGAGAGGTATGTAGGCTCCGAGGGCTTTCAGGGCCCTGGTGGGTTGTGGGGGAAAGGGAGTACCCCTTGGGGGGTCTGGGTCGGCAACAAGGCCGTGTGACCGGGGCGCTGGAGTGGGGGGCTCCAGCTGGAGGTGGGGAGCTCCTCTCTGGTGGGCAGGAGCCTGTGGCCACACCCCTTCCCTGTGTGGCTCCTCCAGGACCCCTCCCTGTGAGCGGCAGGGCCTGGTAGCAGGCTACCTCGGGAGTCCCTTAATCTCCCCAAGCCTCCACTGCCTCTGGAGTGGGAGGCCTAGGCCTCCTAGAGTAGCTTTAAGAATCGGTAGCAGAGCATAGAAAGACCCAGTAAAGCTCCATTGTATGCCAGACTCGGAGCCTCCACCCCCTGGAACCCACATCACAGGTGAGGAGCCTCGATTCCAAGTTCTTCTTTGGGAGCTGTGATTTCCCTGTATGGTCCCTGGACAGGGGGCAGGGGGTGGAGAGAGACAAAGAGAGGCAGAGGGAGGGGAAGAGAGAGGGCCCCCCACTCTCTCCATTTGGGCTTTGGGCCCAGATGGGCCCCACCGGGCTGGGGTGGGAGAGGGGAAGGGTGCTGTGTCTCACCCACCCGCTGTGGGATGTACTGTCTGGGGAGAGAAGGATGCTCCCCTTCCTTGCCTGTTTATGGGTGCTCCCTCTTCTTGGCCTCTGTCTAGGACGCCAGCCCCCAGGAAAGACCCGCCATGGATCCACTGGTGCAGGCAGAGCCAAAGAAGAAGCCAGCCCCCCTGCCCCCGAGCAGCAGCCCCGGGCCACCGGGCCAGGAAGGCAGGCAGGTGGAGAACGGGGGTGTGGACAAAGTGGCCCCACAGGGCCCAGAGCCCAAGCCCTACAACCCCTTTGAGGAAGAGGAGGAGGAGCCCCCTGCTGCTCCCAGCCCAGCCCTCGGCCCTGCCCCGACCCCACCGGAGTCCACACCCAAGTCGCTGCACCCCTGGTACGGCATCACCCCCACGAGCAGCCCCAGGCACTTGGGTTCCCCCTCCTTAACTGAAATGCATGAGGTCGGGGGGTGGTGGTGGTCTCCAGGTGTCCTGGCCTTGTGGCTTTGACCTTCTCTACCTGTTACCTCTGGCGTTTTATCTAATCTCCCTGAGCTCTGGACTGGGGAGGTGCAAGGTGCAAGGGAGGTTGCCATGGCCACCTGGAGTCCACGACCTACCGGGTGGGATGGAAGGGCACTCCTAGGTGAGGCAGGCACTGGGGTTGGCTCCCTGACTGCTCCACTCCACCACCTGGCTCACTCTCCTTTCCCACCTAGGGAAGCTGCAAGAACCTCCCATCCCCAAGCCCAGAGGGACCCCCAAGCTGTCGGAGAGGTATGTAGGCTCCGAGGGCTTTCAGGGCCCTGGTGGGTTGTGGGGGAAAGGGAGTACCCCTTGGGGGGTCTGGGTCGGCAACAAGGCCGTGTGACCGGGGCGCTGGAGTGGGGGGCTCCAGCTGGAGGTGGGGAGCTCCTCTCTGGTGGGCAGGAGCCTGTGGCCACACCCCTTCCCTGTGTGGCTCCTCCAGGACCCCTCCCTGTGAGCGGCAGGGCCTGGTAGCAGGCTACCTCGGGAGTCCCTTAATCTCCCCAAGCCTCCACTGCCTCTGGAGTGGGAGGCCTAGGCCTCCTAGAGTAGCTTTAAGAATCGGTAGCAGAGCATAGAAAGACCCAGTAAAGCTCCATTGTATGCCAGACTCGGAGCCTCCACCCCCTGGAACCCACATCACAGGTGAGGAGCCTCGATTCCAAGTTCTTCTTTGGGAGCTGTGATTTCCCTGTATGGTCCCTGGACAGGGGGCAGGGGGTGGAGAGAGACAAAGAGAGGCAGAGGGAGGGGAAGAGAGAGGGCCCCCCACTCTCTCCATTTGGGCTTTGGGCCCAGATGGGCCCCACCGGGCTGGGGTGGGAGAGGGGAAGGGTGCTGTGTCTCACCCACCCGCTGTGGGATGTACTGTCTGGGGAGAGAAGGATGCTCCCCTTCCTTGCCTGTTTATGGGTGCTCCCTCTTCTTGGCCTCTGTCTAGGACGCCAGCCCCCAGGAAAGACCCGCCATGGATCACACTGGTGCAGGCAGAGCCAAAGAAGAAGCCAGCCCCCCTGCCCCCGAGCAGCAGCCCCGGGCCACCGGGCCAGGAAGGCAGGCAGGTGGAGAACGGGGGTGTGGACAAAGTGGCCCCACAGGGCCCAGAGCCCAAGCCCTACAACCCCTTTGAGGAAGAGGAGGAGGAGCCCCCTGCTGCTCCCAGCCCAGCCCTCGGCCCTGCCCCGACCCCACCGGAGTCCACACCCAAGTCGCTGCACCCCTGGTACGGCATCACCCCCACGAGCAGCCCCAAGACGAAGAAGCGCCCCGCCCCCCGAGCACCCAGCACGTCACCTCTTGGTAAGTGCCATTCCTGGGAGCTCCTCGGAGAGCTGGGACCCTGGGGTTGGGCACCTGGGTGAGCCCAGGGCCCAGGAAGGGCAGGGTGCCATGGGACACCCCCTCCATGTCAGGCACCGTGTGTGCCCTCAGTTAATCGGAGCAAACCCTTGGGGTAGGTAGCGTACTCTGTTTTGCGAGTGAGGAAACTGAGGCACAGAGAGGGCGAGTGATTTGCTCAAAGCCTCACAGCACTTAAGCTGTGGAGGGAGAATTTGAACCCAGGCTCTCAACTCTACTCTCAACCCTTCATAACCCACTTTGCAGGACGGTTGTGAGAATTAAGTGTGTTATCCATTGATGTGCTTATTAACAGAGTCAGGCTTGGGGAAGGTGTGCGATAGGGTTAGCTCCAGTCCTGCCCGCCCAGTCACTGCCCTCCTGTTCAGGCGCCTGAGGCTCTGACCCAGCTTTGGGACGCGGGCGCTAGTGACTGAGCAGTTTGTCCCCTGGGTGTGTCCTCAGATGGAGGTAGTGGGCCAGGTCCTGGGCCGCTGTGCCTCCCTCTGCCCGGCCCTCCCTCTCATCATTCTGCAGTCTTCTCGGGCCCAATGCCCAGTCCCCTTCCATCACGATGGGCTCCAGCTGCCTCAGAGACCTCAGTGGGAGTCCCTCAGACAGTGAGGCCGAGAGCACGCTAGAGATGACAGGAGGCCAGTGCTCAAGTGGTCCAGGTCCCCCCAGCCCCTGCTAGGGCCCTGGGACCCTCCAGCTGAGCGTGGTGGGTCGTGCCTGGGTCGGCTGATTGGAGGTGGTGGGCGGATGGTGGAGGCAGCCAGTGGGATGAGCTCTGAGTCAGACACAGCTGGGTCCAATCCCAGCCCTTCTCTCCAAGTCTGTCGTCTCACCTGGAAAGCGCAGATGATACTTTGAAGCTTGACATCCGTCATCCACGAGGCTGAAAGTGGCGCAGGGCGGTGCCTGGCCGGGAGCTGCCTGCTCCTCCTCCCCTGTTGCTTTCCCTCCGCTTCTGCTCAGTGCGAGGCCTTTTTGCCTTTTCAATTTGGCTTTCTTTGGGTCAGATCAGTCATGGGAGGGGAAGCGGAGGCTGTGCCACACTAGAGGAAGCAAGAGCCGTAAGGAAACCAGGGCTGCAGCTGCACCGTGAGGCGCAGGCCAGAGCCCAGAGTGTGCGGCGTGAATTTGGGTGATCTGCCCGCCAGTGACCTTGGTCCTGTCCCACCTTTGCTGTCCTTGAGGCTCCTGCCTGCCTGCCTTGATGTGGAGGACTTGGGTTTCCTGGGCCACCTCTTACTTCACTGTCGAGAGCGAAGTGTCAGACGAGGCCAGAGGGCCTGTCTCTGGCCCTCGCTCGGCACCCATTCGCGGTTTGGTTTGTGCAGCTCTCCATGCCTCCCGCCTGTCCCGCTCGGAGCCGCCCTCGGCTACCCCATCGCCAGCCCTCAGCGTGGAGAGCCTGTCATCCGAGAGCTCCAGCCAGCCCCCCAGTGAGGAGCTCCTGGAACCACCCGTCGTGCCCAAGAGCTCCTCAGAGCCTGCCGTCCACGCCCCTGGCACCCCTGGGACCTCTGCCAGCCTCTCTGCCAACTCCTCCCTGTCCTCTTCTGGGGAGCTGGTGCAGCCCAGTGTGGACCGGACGCCTCAAGCCAGCCCTGGGCTTGCCCCCAATGCCAGGGGCAGCCCGGGTGCCCCGCCAGCCAAGCCCTGCGGTGACACTGCCCCCAGCCCCCTTGTGCTGGTTGGAGACAAGAACCCTGCGCCTTCCCCTGGAGCCTCGTCCCCACAGCTGCAGGTGAAGGTGAGAGTCTGCTGTCCTGTCTAGCAGATGTGGGCCTGGTCTCGGGGCAGGAATGTCCAGGGCTGGCCATCATTGCTGGCCATGACTTATGGGCTGACCTTGGCTCTGCCGATCTGGCCATTCATCACTCCGTGCACTGAGGTACAGCTCCCTCTCAACATCCTTTCATCCGCTGGCCAGACCTCCTGTCCATCTGTTCACCTGTCCACTTGCGACCTTCCGTGTCTTGAGGCACCCAGCTCTTATTTACCTGCCGAGCCTGTGCACGTGCCTGTTGGAGACACACACACCAGCCACTACTCACCCACACATCCTCGTCCGCTTTCCATTCACTGAAGCCCTATTTGTGCCAGAACCTGGCACAGCATCATTGAGACCCTGTCCTTGCCCTCCAGGGGCTCACCCTCTGCTCAGGGAGACAAGTCTAGACGATTGTCCTTCCACCTGGGGTAGAGAGCACAGAGGGGAAGGGATGGTGCCCTTCTTGGGGTCTCCAGAGACCTCAGTCTCCCCTCCTGTGGAATGGGGCTGATGGTGTCCACTGAGTTGCTCCTGTGTTCATGGGCGGGCCTGGGCTCCCGGCGTGATGGCTGTGGTGGTCCTTGTCCCCTGGTGCTCACAGCCAAGTTGGGGGTGGGGTACCGAGACGACTGTGCCTTGTATGGCGTTTGTAGTGGGGTGGACTTGTAGAGGAAGGGCCAGCTCTCAACAGGCAGAGGGCCCAGGAAATGGCTTTACTGGGTGCTTCTGTTGTGCCCACTGTAGGGGTACAGACAGCCCCTGCTGCCGCTCCCTTCCCAGGCCCCCTCCCAAGCCAGCCCCACACTCCGTCCCCTCTGGGGGCTGCAGTGGGCACCCGCCCCCGGCAGCTTGTTTTCCAGATGACCTTTGTGATTGGTGGAGCACCTGTTTCTCAGGGCCCGGCCAAGAACCGGGGGTCACCGGGGGCAGAACACTCCTCTGGGCACCTAGTTTATCAAGAGGTTTCTCCTTTGTGCCACCAGCGTCTTTTCTTTCTTTTTTTTTAAATGTTTATTAAAGGGCCAGAGTCCCTTTGCACCACCAGGGTTTTTTTGTTTTTTGTTTTTTAATTAAAGGGCCAGAGTCCCTTTGTACCACCAGGGTCTGGGTCCTTTTTTTTTTTTTTAATATTTATTTATTTGGCTGTGCCAGGTCTTAGCTGCGACACGTGGGATCTTTAGTTGCACCATGCAAACTCTTAGTTGCTTCATGTGGGATAGAGTTCTCTGACCAGAGAGTGAGCCTGGGCCCCCCTGCAGAGTCTTAGCCACTGAACCACTAGGGAAGTCCCGGAGCCACCAGGTTCTTTTTAAAACATTATTAATTGATTATTTTTGGTTGTACTGGGTCCTGTGGCGCGGGCTTTCTCTAGCTGCAGGCGCGGCAGCTGCTCTGTTGCGATGTGCCGGCTGCTCATTGCGGGGCTCCTCTTGTGGCCGAGTGCGGGTTCTCGGCGCGTGGGCTTCGGGTGTGGCAGCACGCGGGCCCGAGCGTGGGCTTTGGTAGTTGTGTGCAGGCTCAGTTGCTCCGAGGCGTGTGGAATCTTCCCGGACCAGGGATCGAGCCTGAGTCCCCTGCGTTGGTAAACGGATTCTTAACCACTGGGCCACCGGGGAAGCCCACCAGCAGGTTCTGATCCTGCACTTTCTGCCGCACTCTGCAGTCCTCCGAGGGCCCGGGGCTCACCCGCCCTGGGTGGAGGCTGGCCCCAGGCCGGCTGTAGTTCTGATCTGACCAGCCTGACAGAGGATGAGTCTGCAGAGGAGCCTGAGCTGTTGGTTTGTGCACCTTTCAAATGTCATTTAACCTTCTTTGGTCTGGGTGGCCACCCCCACCCCTCTGTCACCACCTGCTGTATGACTTGGACAAGGGCCTGCCTTTTCTCTGGGCCTCCGGATGCTCTTAGGGGTCCCAGGGTTCCGTGCTGAGGGGGTGGAGGAGAGAGCTGATTCTGAATCCCCGCCCATCCCCACTACAGGCAGCTGGCCGTTTCCTGCCCTGGGGTGTGTGAAGGGTTGGTTTGAAGTTCTGTGGCTGAGAACCCTTGAGGGACTTGGGGCCTTCGGGCTGTCTGACCCTGCTGAGCTGCTCCAGGTGTGAGTGTGGAGGGTCAGGGCAGAGCCCCAAGGGGGCTTCCTCCTGGGGTGCCCCATCCCTTACCTTCACCCTAGGATTCAGAGGGAATCTGAGACAGTGACGGCAGGAGACAAGGCCCTTGGGTAGGTGCTGCCCTGTGGGGACCAGAGTGTCCCCTAGCTGCGCCTAGACTCCTGCGTCAGCTCCCAGAGCAACTTCCAGCCTCAAAGAACTCCCCCTCCCCCACCTGAGCGGCTGGCACAGGTGAGGTGAGCAGCTCTCCTCTCCCCCCTCCACCCTCCTCCTCCCCCAGCTTTGGAAAGCCAGGTCCTCACTCCTGGGAGCACTCCATGGCCTCAAAGACACCTGTTTCCGATGAGCTGGGGGAAGTGGTGGGACGATGCTGGCGCTGCCCTTGTGGCAGGCAGGGTCTGTTCCCGTGCTGGCCCTGCCCGCTCTGCTGGCCTCAGAGAGGGCAGAGATCTCCCTGGGGAGGAGTAGTGTAGCATGGGGCCTTTCCTGGGTAGGGCAGGGGCTGCCTCCCTCTACTGAAAGCGGGATCCCGCTTTTGTACTTCCTGGCTGGGAGACCCTGGGCAAGGTGCTGAGCCCTGTAATCCTCCCTGCTGGGAAAGGGGTGTTAGTGAGGCCTGGGTGAAGCTACCATTGCTTCGTCCTGCCCTAAACTGCACGTCCTGACCACTGTCCCCAGCGCCGGAGGCTGCCCAGCCTGAAACAGACCAAGTCACACTCCAGCTTGGGCCCTTGGGCAGAAGGTGACCTTGGGCCAATTACTTAACCCCTCAAATTTGAGTTTCCTCACCTGTAAGATGGGCAGACACGACCCACTGTGTGGAGTGGTTGTGAGAATTAGACAAGCGTGTAGAAAAGTGTCCAGTGGGGCAGCTGCACAGGAGAGGTGCTGGGAAGTGGAAGTCTTTGCTGGATGACTGGGTGCCTCAGATTGGATGCTGGGAGGTTCTGCCTGGTTCCCACCCACCCTGCTTTCCATGATCCCACGTGATCAAGCTCCCAGGGTCCTACTGCCCCTTCCTGACTTATTAATATCTTCCGCCATGTTTCCTTGCCTTTAGTCTTCTTGCAAGGAGAATCCTTTTAACCGGAAGCCATCACCTACAGCATCCCCAAGTGTAAAGAAGGCCACCAAGGGCTCGAAGCCAGCGAGACCGCCTGCCCCAGGACATGGCTTCCCACTCATCAAACGCAAGGTATCTGCTGGGAGCCCCAGGTACCCGGCTACCTGGGCTCCGCCCCGTGCCTTGGCGGCCTCAGGCTTCCTGTGGGACTCTGCGACAGGGTGGTCCATCTGGGCAGCTTCCCTGAGATGTGCGAGGGGCCATGCCTGGGAGGCCCAGGTGGGAGATCTGACTTGCAGCCAGGGGGAATTTTGAGCAGATCAGCTGCTCTGCTCTGACCAAAAGCACTGAGTGATGTATTTAAATTGTTACTAATAATAGTGCAAGGATCAAAGCATTCACATGACATACTTCTACTTAAACAGCTTAAGAGTGTTCTTGGTTTCTCTCTCCTTTGGGTCACTTTCTCATATTATGATGTCCTTTCTGGAGTGGCAGAGGAGGGG
Organism: Madoqua kirkii; assembly: GCA_006408675.1. Lineage (NCBI taxonomy): Eukaryota > Metazoa > Chordata > Mammalia > Artiodactyla > Bovidae > Madoqua > Madoqua kirkii. The sequence continues at coordinate 16,555 of SJYC01062361.1, forward strand.
AAGAAATTGCCAAGAGAGGCAGAAAGTTGTGTCAGCCTCTGGGCATGCCTGATGGCACTGGGACCCAGGGCATAGGGTGTGGGACAGAGCCTGGGAGGCCAGCACTGGCCAGAGGGAAGCTCCTGGCAGCAGACAGATGGGAGGGCGGGCTGATCACAGGTGACTGGGCGCTGTTGGGCAGGTCCAGTCCGACCAGTACATCCCCGAGGAAGATATCCACGGAGAATAGACACCATCGAGCGCCAGCTGGATGCCCTGGAGCACCGTGGGGTCCTGCTGGAGGAGAAGCTGCGTGGTGGAGTGAACGGTATGGGGGCTGTGAGGGGCTTGGCAGAGGGTTGGGGGGACTCAGGTGGGGGAAGCCTCTTCCCCAGGGTGGGAGCCGCCATGGCATCCTCGCCAGCCCTGGCCTCAGTGAGCATCTGGCTTGCAGAGGGCCGTGAAGACGACATGCTGGTGGACTGGTTCAAGCTCATCCACGAGAAGCACCTGCTGGTTCGGCGGGAGTCCGAGCTCATCTATGTGTGAGTCCTGCCTCCCCTCTGTCCCCGCCCCGCTCCCCTCTGCCCTGAATCCACAGAGCTCAGGACTGAGAATCTTCACCTTCTTCCCGCATCAGCTCGGGGCAGGGCAGGCAGCCGGGGCAGAAATAACAGTCACCTTCTTCCCACCTTCCAGCTTCAAGCAGCAGAACCTGGAGCAGCGGCAGGCTGACGTGGAGTACGAGCTCCGGTGCCTTCTCAACAAGCCAGGTGACGGTGGCCACGCCCCGTCCCCGGTCACCTGCCCTGGGCCTGGTGACACGGAGTGGGCTGGGGAAGGATGGACAGAGCCCTGATGGGGAGGCCTGGGCAGACTGTGGGAGCAGGGCCAGAGGACATGGCGGGAGGTGCTGTCTGGGTCCTAAGAGGGGGTTAATAGACTCAAGCCAAGATGGGAGAGGGGACCCGCATGGGGCTGTGACATCTGCGTGTCGGATGACAGGCCTGCAGAGAGCTCTCCAAGGCCAGGAGCAGACTGACCTTTTCTGGCCCCCTCCTCCCCCTGGAAGGTGTGGGTGGGTAGGTCCTGGGATATAGGGTTGGGGGCAGTCAGTCTCCAGGTCCCTGGGCTGCCTCGATGAGTGAGGGAGAGCATGTATCTGTCCTGGGGCAGCCCTGGGCTCATGGCCGTTAGGTCAGAGCATGAGCTGACGTGGAGTACGAGCTCCGGTGCCTTCTCAACAAGCCAGGTGACGGTGGCCACGCCCCGTCCCCGGTCACCTGCCCTGGGCCTGGTGACACGGAGTGGGCTGGGGAAGGATGGACAGAGCCCTGATGGGGAGGCCTGGGCAGACTGTGGGAGCAGGGCCAGAGGACATGGCGGGAGGTGCTGTCTGGGTCCTAAGAGGGGGTTAATAGACTCAAGCCAAGATGGGAGAGGGGACCCGCATGGGGCTGTGACATCTGCGTGTCGGATGACAGGCCTGCAGAGAGCTCTCCAAGGCCAGGAGCAGACTGACCTTTTCTGGCCCCCTCCTCCCCCTGGAAGGTGTGGGTGGGTAGGTCCTGGGATATAGGGTTGGGGGCAGTCAGTCTCCAGGTCCCTGGGCTGCCTCGATGAGTGAGGGAGAGCATGTATCTGTCCTGGGGCAGCCCTGGGCTCATGGCCGTTAGGTGCAGGACTCTGCTGGTGCAGGGAGGGCCAGTGGGAGGCCCCCCTGCACGGCATGACTCTGGGAGGGAGGGATGGGGTGTGCTGATGGGGGAGGAGGGCAGGGGGGAGGGGCTAGGCGGAGCCACACCATCCTGTGCACTTCGGGAACTGGCTGGTGCCCTAAGGATGTGTGTTGGCTGCACATCCTGGGCTTGGCACGCAATCTCAGTGGCTCCATGTGTGACACAGGAATGGAGGTGCCCACCTGGGAGGGCGTTCTCAGGAACAGGGGATGGGATGTGGAAATGTGCTGTGCCCCTGGAGGGGCTGATGCTTACTACGTGACCAAGTTGGGGTCTGCCCATGATGTGGGTGAAGCACAGCTGTGGGCTGAGAGAGACCGCGGGACTGTGGCCGGTCCAGAGGCAGGAGCCAGGGCTTTTGACCACGTCCTCTGGCCCAGGTGGTTAGGAGTTGTTTCCCATTGAACAGATGAGGAAACGGAGAGCCAGAGAGGTTGAGTCTTGCTCCTTGGAGGAGCCGGGCTTCTTTCCGAGTCTCTGACTTGGCCGTGTGCCTGCCCACACGCAGTCCTTCCTCCTGGCTGGGAAGGGGGCCCCTGCTTTCCCACTGACTGGGCAGCTTGGGAGGCTGGATGAGACCAGAGTCAGGAATGCCCCTGGGGAAGTCACAGACCGTCCCAGCCCTCCACTGCCCTCTGAGTCACTCCCGAATCTCTGGAGGCTGGGGCGTGGCCACCATGCTGAGGGAGCCGCAGCGACACCTTGTGGCCAGAGAGGGGCCCGCACCTCTGTTCTCCAGGCCAGCCTGGCTCTGGGCCTTGTGTGTGTATGTCACTTCGCCAGTCCTGTGTGAGATGGCAGTGCATCCTGGGCTTGTCTTCCTGTCCTGGTTGTTGCCTTTGGAGAGTGATACTGGTTTAAAGGCCCCAGGTGGGCCGGAGATGCGTAAGACACTGTAAGGGCTGTAGCTTGGGCACATGGGGCTGCCCGGAAATAGGCACTGGCTCCACCCTTGCCGTGTGACACTGATCAGGGACTTAGCTTCCCTGAGCCTCAGTTTTCCCCCGTGTAGGTTGCGGACATAACTTACCCAGGCCCCAGATTCGAGAAACAGCAGAGTAGGCTTTGAACTGGAGTGATGACTCTGAAACCCACATTGTCCCTGGAACTATGCTGGGCCATTGGTCCAGTTTTGACAAGAGGCAGCGGTGCGGGTTTGAGCCATGGCTGAGGGGTGAGGAGGCCTGTAGTGGCAGATGTTGTATTAGGAAGCTCATATGTGGGGGCATCCGTCCCCCGGAAGCCTGCAGGCTGGGTCAGAGGAATACCAAGGAGCAGGTGGGTCTCTGAGGATGTGGTTCTGTGGGATGGCCTGGATTCTTGAAATCAGGAGACAGGGGGTAGGGCAGCAGGTGTCTGAGATATCAGGGACACTTCCTGGCAGGTCTCCCAACCCCCAGGGTCCGTTCTAGTCCGCTCTCCTTCCTGGCATTAGATGGGTGTCCGAGAATGCCTCTTGGGTCACATTGCTTCTCCTGTATGTTCTCCCTGGGGCTCCCTGGTATCTCCCCACTCCAGCCAGCCCACCACTGCAAAGTCTCAGCAGGCCAAGCCCAAATCCTGCCTCCCCCAAGAAACCACCTAGTGAACACTGGTTGCATGGACACATGAACATAAACAGGAAACTCTTTGGCCCGTGCTGGTCTCTGTTCGCAGAGCCTATGTTGTACTGGACCTCTCAGAGCCCCCTGGGAGAGTCTCTTTGGTAGGCAGACTGATTTTCTTGGTCTCTTCTGCAACAACCTTCATTTCTCCAAAAACTGTAATCCCCACCCATCTGGGCTTCTCCTTGTCCTCATGGTGTCCAGTGTGGGGCTGGTCTGCAGCCACCCTTAGCACTTAGGTGTTGGTTCCTTGCTTCCTGGGCCTCATGTTCCCGGCTTTTCTCCTTGAGCAGAAAAGGACTGGACAGAGGAGGACCGGGGCCGAGAGAAGGTGCTGATGCAAGAGCTCGTGACCCTCATTGAGCAGCGCAACGCCATCGTCAACTGCCTGGATGAGGACCGGCAGAGGTAACTTGGCTGGGGTCGGGGCTCCCGGGGCTTCCTTGGGGATGAGACCTTCACTGCCAACCATGCCAGCTCCCCCTTGCTCAGCCTATGTGGACTCAGAGAGTCTGGAGGGGCCTGAGAGATTATCTGGCCCTTCCTCCTGTGGGACACTCAGCTTCCCTGTCTCGTTTCAGGGAGGAAGAGGAAGATAAGATGTTGGAAGCCATGATCAAGAAGAAAGGTGAGGCTCCTCCTGGGGCTCCGGCCCTCTTGAACTCCTGCAGGGTGGGGGGCCGGTTGAACACAGAGTTGGAAGGGGCACCCACAGGGGCAGTGTGTGCAAGGCTTTCTTTTGCCAAGAAGGCCATGTGTAGCAAGGCAGGCCAACCTATGGCCAGGAAGATGCGTGTGCAATGCTGTGGTACCAACAGGGAGGGTGGTGGCATATGGGACCATTTGCAAGGCCATGTCTGCCTTGAGCTGTGCGTTCCTCCTTGAGATCTGCAGCTGGCCCAGGAGGGGTCTGTGGGTTCAAAGAGCAGTCCCCCTGCTCCCACCCTTGGAGAAGATAGTGCCCAGAATCGTTGAGAGAGCACTGGACTGGGAGTCAGGAGGCCTGGGCCTAATCTGGTTCCCCCAGTGACTCATTTTGTGGCCTTGCGGTTCTGTCTGGGCTCCAGTTAGACTGGATTCTGGTCCCAGCTTTGACGCATCCAAGCTGGGTGGCTTTGTGCCAGTGCTTCACCCCTTCAGGCCTCACTCTCCTTGTCTGCAGAATGGGGGTGACAGAGGCACCCACCTCCTGGGTGGGTGCTGAGGATGACTGAGATAACCTGTATAAAGCACTTAGCCTGGCACCCACAAAAAGCTTGGTTGGTGGTAATCTGTTTCAAACTCACATTTTCCTTGTTCATAATAAGTGAGGGACTTGTTTCTACTGGTTTCTACGGTTTCTTCTAGCTCTGACAGTCAGTGTTTGTGTTGTAAGCCACAGAGCTATAGGGGAGTAGAGGCTTTTAGAGATAAAACATCAGCCATGCTCTAGGGCTCCCCCACTGCCTTCGGGTCCTGATCCCTGCTGAAATGCTGGGAAGGCATGGGGTCCCGTCCTAGAGATGAAGAACTGGAGATGCAAAAGGATGAAGGGACATGTCCACGGTTCCAGGCGACGTGGTGGTGGTGGTGGTGGTGGGCTGAGACTGTTGGCTGCCACCCCGTGGCCATCACTGCCACTCCCTATCCGTCACTGCCACCCCCTGGCCCGCCCCAATCGACTACCCTTTCCCTTCTGCAGAGTTCCAGAAGGAGGCTGAGTCCGAGGGCAAGAAGAAGGGCAAGTTCAAGACCATGAAGGTGCTGAAGCTGCTGGGAAACAAGCGTGATACCAAGAGCAAGTGCCCTGGAGACAGGAGCTAACGGCGCGGGCTGCCAGCCGGGGACACCACCCCCACTGGCTGCGCTCTGTGGGGCGGAGGGGGGCTTCTGTGTCCCTTCAGAATCAGTCAAGAGGAAAGATGACTTAGGGGAGGGAGCCTCTGGGTGATGGCCTCTCCCTCCTCAGGGTCCTCTGGCTGGTCTGGGCCAAAGAGTTTTTCTTCCCTCTCCTCTGAGCGCCCTGCCTGGCTCTCCTGACTCCAGATGCTGTGACTGACCCAGGAGCAAGCAAGGTCTTGTCCCATGAGCCCCTGCCCTTGGTCCCACTTTGCTCCTGTACCACATGCGGAGGGGAGCGGAGGGTCTCTCTGCCTATGAGGGTCTGCCCGTAGTGTACCCTCTGGCCTGGGGCTCCAGCCCCCTGGGCAGGTCGGCAAGCCAGACTCGGCCCCACCGGCCCCTTCCCGCTCCCCGCCGTCCTGGCTGCGAGTCCCTGTTGTCCTGTCAGGGCAGGCGGCCTTGCCTCTCTTTCTCCGCACTCAGGAGCTCTATTTATGAAGTCTCTTAAAGTTGGAGGTAGTTACTGTGTCCTCAAGACCTGAAGGGGCCTCATGGACAGACCCCTCCCTTTGTTCCTCGAAGTCTTAGGAGGTGCTTCCCTTACCTCCCCTCATTCCGCAGGAAGTCTCCCTGCCCGAAACAGGGTGCTGGGGCGAGTGGGGTGCTCGGGAGCTGAGCCCCCCGAGGGCGGGCCTCGGGGCAGGCGGGTGTGCGGCCTGTAGGTGCTAACCCCGGCCCTTCACCCCACACGTGGCCCCGGCCCTCCCGTGGGCTCCCTGCCTCCCCAGGGCTGGGTGTGGCGGACCCGCCCCGGTGGTCAGCGCCAGCCTGTCTCCTCACACGCGCCTGTTGTCTGTTCCCTCCCGACTCTGTCGCCTCCAAAGGACTGATGGCTGCTCACCCCTGGGACGGCTGTGGAAGAGGAGGAGCCGATGGGGCCCAGCATCTTCGCCCCAGGGGACGTGCCCAGCAGCTCCTGGGGCAAAGCACTGTTGCTATAAGCTATTTCCCGGGTGCCTTTAGGGCCCTTCCCTCAGCACGCCTCCGGGGAAAGATCACACTGTATTAACTTGAGAGGGTTTTCCTCACCGACAATAAACAGACCAGTCAGCTGCCAGTGCCTTGCAGCCCTGGGCCACAGGGCCCCTCTCTCCCTGCCACTGGGCAGGATGCCTTCCTCTGCCGGGACCAGTGCTGCCTCCGACTGTCTCCTTGCTGACGGGCCTGTTGGCCTGCCGCAGGGGTCACCAGCGCCTTTCGGGGGCCAGGCGGGTGACGCACGTGAGCCCTGGCCAGGTGCGCCTGCGGGGTGGCCCTGCCAGGCTACCTTGGTGTCAGCACACCTGGGTGGCGGGGACTGGGGTGAACTGGGGTGGACACACTGCAAACCACACGGGGAGGTTGTCCCTCACCCAAGTCAACTGTAGCCTGTGGGATGTGGGCCCAGTGGGGCCAGATCTTTGCATTTTTCAAAAGAAACTGGAAATCCAGTGGAGCGTGTGTGTACTTTGTAAAACTGACTTGAACTGAAATCAAGGGTACGTGCCACCGTGTCAGAGTGGGCTGACTGGCCCGGATTCTCCAGTTCGCTGCCCCTGGGCCGTGTGTTGCGGCCTTCGAGGTAGAGGATGGCCGTCATCCTCATGTTGCACCCTGAGCCCTTGACTTCTTGAGGGAGTATGGACACAGGCTCCCCGTGGAATGTTCTGGAGCCCCAGGCCTTGAGCTGGTCCTCTCTGTTTTGTTTGTGGCTGCAGGACCATGTTTATTCTGCAAACCCCAACTGGGGTCATGTGGCCTGAGAGGATTATATGAATCCCTCCAAGTGGGAGGCTTGGTTGAAAATTCTGAAATACTTTGATTTACGGGGATGGGAAAATGACAGGATACTGGAGAGCGTAAGGCTTGTGGTTGTCAGAGTTGTGGGGACTGCTGCATGCTGTGTGCCAGGCTCGGGACACAACTCCTGCGGGTGGACGTCTCAGCACCCAGGCCTCACAGGCGAGCTGCTGGAGATGAGGCGGGCGGGCTCAGACGCACGGGCTGGGGGTGGACCTCTGAAGCAGGGCTCCTTTGGTCTGGATCCCGCCCACCCTTTGGGTTTCTTTTACGGGTTGTGGGTTTGGTGGTGGAAAAACCGAAAGCTAACTTGGAATCCCGAGGAGGCCACTTGCTGGTTGAATGCCTCTGGTCGGAGTCTGGTGAGTCCTGTTTTTCAGCAGGGCTGATGAACCATTGCGGGTGTTTACTGAGGGAATCAGCCAGGAGCAACACTGGCGCCTAGCACAGCACCCGCCCGTGGGCTGCTCCGGGAGCCTTGGTTCCATTTTTACTGGAATAAAACAGCTAGAAACCAACTGGGCTTGAAAAATTCCAGCTCCTCGAACAAATAAGCCTTATCCCTCTGAAAACAAAATGGTGTGTGTAATGACCTACGGTAAATGTGTTTTATTAGCCAGTTAATCATAGTTGTTAAATATTTGTCCAAGGCTGTAAGAAGTCAAATAAGTAGGTCCTAAGATGGGTAGGAAGAAAGGAATCATATTTATTACTAAGTTCAGAAAACCTAATGTGTGGGACACAGGGACACACAGTGGGCAAGGTGTTGGGAAGAGGCCCTGGTGGACACCCCTAGGCACACATCCAAGATGGTTAAGACCTGGACTTGGTTTCACTGTGTGTGTGCGCGTGTGTGTGCATGTCTGTGTGTGTTTGAGCTTGCTTTCACTGTGTGTGTGTGTGTGTGTGTGTGTCTTTCCCCGAGAAAAGAGTGGGAAAGTGTGTATGTGGGTGTCTGGATCTGTGACTGGTCTCAGAGGTCCAGCTGACACCAGATCCCTGGGCAGAGTCTGGAGGAAAATCAGCTCACTTTCTGAGATGTGGTCCATTTTCTAGGGTGCTGTGTCCAGGGTACCATAGGTGGAGGCAGTGCTATACAACCGTTTCCATGGCTGAAGGGCAGGGTGGGTGGGCTACCTGAGGGTGACCCTGTCGGCAAGGGGGTGGGCCACTGGTGGTAGATTAAGTGGTGGCAAGTGCCTTCCTAAGTTCCTCACTCCTCTTGTGGTCAATGTCTTTCATTTCCTGTAGTTTCTGCAAAGGGCATTGGGGAAAGCTGGGTGTCAGGGCGGATGTGAGGTTAGAGCGGGACCCCTTGAAACGGCCCCAGTGGACCCTCACTTCGGCTCACGTCTCGTCCCCCACACTCACATCCCGTCCACCTTCCCTGGTGCTTCTCCTACCTGGGAGATTTCAGTAAGGATGATCCCGCGGTACTGTCTGCTCTGCCCCAGGGCCTCCATGTCAGCCAGGAATTCTTTCCTCTCCTGAATTTCCTTCACCACTGGACAGGGAGAGGGCCGTCCATGTACAGGACAGCAGGCCCCCGGGCTCCTGGGATAGATAAGTGGTGGCAAGTGCCTTCCTAAGTTCCTCACTCCTCTTGTGGTCAATGTCTTTCATTTCCTGTAGTTTCTGCAAAGGGCATTGGGGAAAGCTGGGTGTCAGGGCGGATGTGAGGTTAGAGCGGGACCCCTTGAAACGGCCCCAGTGGACCCTCACTTCGGCTCACGTCTCGTCCCCCACACTCACATCCCGTCCACCTTCCCTGGTGCTTCTCCTACCTGGGAGATTTCAGTAAGGATGATCCCGCGGTACTGTCTGCTCTGCCCCAGGGCCTCCATGTCAGCCAGGAATTCTTTCCTCTCCTGAATTTCCTTCACCACTGGACAGGGAGAGGGCCGTCCATGTACAGGACAGCAGGCCCCCGGGCTCCTGGGAGGGGTGGTGGGGTGGCAGGTTGCCTCTCTTGGAAACAGGAAGCAGTTCTGTGGTCCATTTCTCACTCAATGGGCCTCAGGGATTCCCCCCTTCCCTTGCTCCCAGGGCCTTTCCACACACACTTCGGCCTTCCCCTCCCCAGCAAAACTGGCCCCTCAGGGGCTCACATTCTTCAAAGCGGTCCAGCTTAGGGGCTGGGTCCTCTTGTCGCACAGGATGGGGTTTTCTTTTCCGTTCCTCCGGCTCCTTCCCGGTGGCAAAGATATTCTGGAGTCTTCGCTTCTCCTTCTCCAGATCCCCTGTTGGGCCCAGACGTGGCCTAGTTAAGGTGGGCAGGGCACCCTCAGTTCCTGGAGCATGCTTGCTCCAGGGGGCCTGGGAACATGGTAGGGCTTCTGCAAACCCAGCACCTCCTACCCTGGGCCACTTCTGGGCTGGTCAAGTCACAGTAGGCCAGAAGGTGTTGAAAGAACCCAGAAGAGAGGGTCATCCAGTGGTAAGTGTGGTGGTTTAGTTGCTCAGTCGTGTCCGACTCTTGGACACCATGGACTGTAGCCTACCAGGCTCCTCTGTCCATGGGATTTTTTAGGCAAGAATACTGGAGTGGATTGACATTTCCTTCTCCAGGGGATCTTCCTGACCCAGGAATTGAACTCGGTCTCCTGCACTGCAACAGATTCTTAAATGCAGGAGCCATGGGGTTCGACCCCAGATCTGGGAAGCTCCCACATGCCACAGAGCAACTAAGCCCAAGCACCACAACTACTGAGCCTGTGCTTCAGAGCCCAAGAGCCACAACTCCTGAAGCCCAGGTGCCCCTCAAGAAAAGCCACCGCAACGAGAAGCCTGCCCGCTGCTACTAGAGACTAGCCATTGCTTGCTCAACTAGAGAAGAGCCAGCATGAAGACCCAGCACAGCCAAAAATAAATAAATAAAATTATTAAAAAAAAAAAACAACGCACAGACTGCCTGAGTGCAGAGCAAGGCTAAGGAAACTCAATGACTGTGCAGTATAGCCTGATGGAGAGGCTGTGTGGAGGGGCCAAGAGTCACGTCAGGTGCCAAGTGGAAAGCAGGGGGATGTAATGGCTCTCTGAAACAGGCTGGGCACAGAGGAACCCGGGATTCCAGGCACTAGATGAGTTTGAGAGAGCAACAGCTATGATACTTGACTTCCAAACATTCATCAGAGGTGGGGGTGGGGTGGGGAAACCAGTTAACTGTTAAAGACAATTCTGGGAAAATATATAAAAAGTAACCAGCTAACTGGTTTCCCATGCACCCTGAATGCCTCCAAGCTAACACAAGCAGAGGTTCAAGAGCCCTGGTATAAATGGCCTGAAAATTTGATGAGCCGCCTACTCAGCACCCTGTGGGCTGTTTGTCTCCCTGCCCCCCTGAACCCCCCTCAGAGAGTAGAAGAGGGGCTGTGGTCGAGACTCCTTACTCACGGGTGGCTTGAGGCTTGAACTGCTCCCGGCTGTAGGCCCCGTTGGCTTGGCATCTCCTGGCAGGCCGGAGGTGGGGCCGGGCTGCCAGGATGGGGGGCAGGTAGATGGCTGGGCTTGGCTGCTTGGAAGGCAAGACCTTCTGGCTGGAAGTTGGGTTCACTGCAGGGGGAGAGTGTCTCCTCCTGGGGAGGGAAGGGTCAGGGTCAGGGGGCCCACCTAAGTGGTCCCTACCTGTTAAGTCAAACGCTACGGAAGAGTCTTCCCTTCTCCCCTCCACATCCTCCCCTCTACAATGAGCCGTGGTAACAATTTGGTGGTCTCAGCCTCTTCTTTTTGATGCTTACCTAAACATGTTCAAAGATATATGGGCATCTATAAAATTCCTTTTTTCAAAGATTGGATCACACTGCATTCTATTCAGTAATAGACTAACAATCTTCCATGGGGTCGCAGAGTCAGGCACAACTGAGCAACTGAACTGAACTGAACTAACAATCTACATGAACATCTTTCCGGATCACTCCACTTATCTATAACGTCTTTATTTTTTTGGCTGTGCCACACAGATCTTAGCTCCCTGACCAGGGATTGAAACTGCGCCCTCGGCAGTGAAAGCTCGGAGTCTTGACCACTGGACTGTTTTGACTTGGCTCCTGTCTACCTCCCGTACCTTTCCAGCCTTCTCTGTCATCACTCAGCAGGTAGTATTGAGCATGTACTCAGCCAGGCCCGGGACTCTGGGGGTAAAGTGGTCAGACGAAGCCCTGTCCTCACGGTACTTAATCTGGGGTGGAGATGATGAGAACAGCGGTGATGTTGAGAGCACAGCAACAGTGACAGTACAGGGATGGGCCTCAGGGTGTATCAGGGCGGGACTTACAGTTATAAATAGGGTAGGCAGGGAAGGCCTCACGGACACGGTGGCATTTGAGAAAAGACCCGTAAGTGGTAAGAGGCCAGCCAAGGTGATATCTTAGAGAAGAGCATTCTAGACAGGATGGCTCAAATGAAGGTCCTGAGATGGGAATGTGCCCAGAGCATCTGAGAACAGCAGACTAGCGTGCTGGGAATGGGCTGAGCCAGGGGTGGGGTGGAGTGGGAGTAGAGGTCAGAGGTAATGGAGGGCAAGAGACGGACTGGGCCTCATAGGCCTCAGGAAAGACCGGCTTTACTGTGTGTAGGTGGGAAGCCATCGAGGGTTCCGAGCAGAGGAGTCACCCCTTTAGCTGCCGTTGAAAATACAGGGTTGGGAATTTCCTGGTGGTCCCTGCTTCCACTGCAGGGACCACAGGTTTGATCCCTGGGCTGGGAACTAAGATCCCTAAAGATGCACAAGCAAAAAAAAAAAAAAGGATAAATATAGAAAATACAGAGTTGGGGGTCAAGGGCTTCCCAGGTGGCACTACTGGTAAAGAACCTGCCTGCCAATTCAGGAGACATAAATGACGTGGGTTCGATCCCTGAGTGGGGAAGATCCCCTGGAGGAGAGCATGGCTACTCACTCCAGTATTCTTGCCTGGAGAATCCCATGGACAGAGAAGCCTGGCGGGCCATAGTCCACGGGGTCAAAAAGTCAGACATGATTGAAGCGACTGAGCATGCACGCACAGGGGTCAAGGGCAGAGGTAGTCACAGTCAGGATATGGTTTGAAGGTCAAGCAGACAGGACTGCTGGTGGGCTGGATGTGGGGTCTAGGAGAAAGGGAAAGAGGGGATGGGATGACTCTGATGTGTCTGCCCGGAAGAACCAGAAGGATGGAGCAGCCATTGTTTCCCGCTGCCTTTCCTTTCTCGTGCCCTCTGTCTGGGGCCAGCCACAGTTTTTCTCTCTCCTTTGAAGAGATGCTATGCTTCCTAGAATGATCCTCTTACTGTGTCTGTTATTTCTACTTGTCCAGTGCCAAATGCAACCTTTTCTTTTGGCTCAGTCTCAGCAAATAATTAGAGCCCAAGAAATTCTGGGAGTTCAGGTGAAGGAGAGGAATTTGTGGCTTGCAAAAGAATTTAAACTAAGCCTCAAAGAAGTAGGACTTGGTTAAGAAGAGAGTAGGGAGGGGAATCTGGAGAAGAAAGTAGACTCAACACCAATGCTTGGAGGCGATATTTTAAAGAGAAAACATCTAAGGAAAAAAAAACTGGCAAACAGTGATTTGTGTTGACCTAACCACTAATCCAATTAGTTTTTCAATAAATATTCAGCACCTCGGAGTCAAGCACTTCCCTGGTGGCTCAGATGGTAAAGTGTCTGCCTACAAGGCGGGAGATTGGAGTTCAGTCCCTAGGTTGGGAAGATCTCCCGAAGAAGGAAATGGCAACCCACTCCAGTAATCTTATCTGGAAAATCCCATGGATGGAGGAGCCTGATAGGCTACAGTCCATGGGGTCACAAAGAGCTGGACACGACTGAGCAGCTTCACTTTCACTAGGAGTCAAGGTACAATGGTGAACAAGGCAGGCTCAATCCTTGGTCTCCCGGTGTTTACTTTTAATGGAATTTCTAGCACATTCTCTTTATGCTCATGTTGTAAGGAAGGAAGGAAGGGTTAGTTGCTCAGTCATGTCTGACTCTATGTGACCCATGGACTATAGCCTGCCAGGCTCCTCTGTCCATGGGATTCTCTGGGCAAGAATACTGGAGTGGGTTGCCATTCCCTTCTCCAGGGGATCTGTAAGGGACATCAGATGATTAGTAGATGACTTGAGTTTGGAGATTGAGTTATGTGACTCAGCTGTGTTGTGCTGTTAGGCTCTGGCAGCCTGAGTTGTCCTTGTCCACAAAAAGGAAGGAGATCTGACTTCTGAACTGACCTGATGGAGCCTCCCTCCCCAGCCAGTGCTGGGCAGTCAGTATTGTTTCTCTGACTCTCCCATTCTAGTTTCTGTGGTTGACCAGATGCCTCCTGATAGGCACCTTCTTTCTTGAAAGAAGGCAATAGCTATTGGGAGATTTGAGTGAAACCTGGCAGGCTTGAACCTTCTGGTATCCTCTTAAGGGTAACTTTACAGATCTCTGTTCCGATCCCCTAAAAGCTGATTCAGTTAAATCTCAGAAAGCAAGGTTGTTTTCAAGATCTTAGAGGGCACCTTGTTACCGTGCCCATGTATATTCAGTTTTTTATTTTTCCTTAAAAAATAAGTGATACAGTGTGTGGTCAGAGGTGAAGTGTGGAAAGGTTTTGCATAGTTTTCCTAAGTTGGAAGCCTGCCAGTAATCGTGTTTCTGCCAGCTAAGCTACGAATGAATAAAACTATGCATAAGACACACACAGGCCTCTCGTCTGGAGAGCTCATATGTTATGTGTGAAAGAGGGTGAGAGAGATTGCGGACTTGACAGCGTTCAGACTGTCTGACTGGGCAGGAAGTCTCGAATGGGCTGGTGCCCTGTTGGGAAGGCCGGCTAGAGCTGGACTGCAGGAGAAGCTCATGGGCTGGGACCCATGTCTCGTGAAGAAGCAAAGACCAAGACCCTGCAAGGTCAATTCCCCAACAGCAAGGGTCAGAAATACTATTCAAATTTTGTTTTTGTATGTGTGTGTTTAAAATTAGGTCCCCTACTCCTCAACATGGAGAAAGCATTAAAATGTGGCCCAGAATCCCTCTCCCCTAGAAGCCTCTGTGGTCAGCCTCTTAGTTTCATGGTGTCCATGATGTGGCGCTGTTGGAAGTTAGTCAGTTTGGATTCCTTCATCATCACTGCAAAACAAAGCACTTCAGTGAGGCTTTCTGGGCGGCAAGCAGATGCCTCATCTCACCCCACCGAAATTTAATACTGTATCACCTCCTGCTCCCATTCTGGGTGCCTGAGTAATTGGCTTGTGGGATTTGAGTTCCTTGAACACAGATTGAACCTGGGCCTCCCAGCACTGAAAATACTGAGCCCTAACCACTGGACTGCAAGGTAATTCCCTTCCTTGTCTACATTTTTTTTTCCTATACCACTCATCACCATCTAAGTTCTGCCTACCTTACTTATTATTTGTTACTTTCCTACTAGAATATTAGCTCCAAAGGAACAATAATTTTTGCTAATTTCTTTATTGCTGTGTTTTCAGCACCTGGGATAATGTCTAAAGCACACAGTGGGCTTTAAGACTTTTTTTCTTGAGTGAATGAAAGAGTGAATGAACAAGTATTCATTAAGCATGTGCCAGGGGCTGGAGCTACAAATGTGAGCCAAAACAGGCATCATGCCCCGATGGCGTGCATGAACTGAATGTTAATTCAGCGTTAATTCAATGGAACACACTAGGTACCTGATTCCAGGTTGCACTCAGCCCAGGGAAGGAAAAGGTATTTGGTAGTGTGCAGACTATTAGGAGAACGCAATGGCAACCCACTCCAGTACTCTTGCCTGGAGAGTCCCACGGACAGAGGAGCCTGTTGGGCTGCTGTCTATGGGGTTGCACGGAGTTGGACACGACTGACGTGACTTAGTAGTAGCAGTAGCATCAGTGTGCAGACGCCTAACAGTTGGTTCCACTGTGGTGATGATCGATGGACAGGAAATAAGTCATCCCTGGGGAAACTGAAAGTGTGATCTAAGGGGTTCATGGAAGTTAACCACTCTGAAATTTTTAGTTCTTTCACTTCCAAGTTGTAGGACCCGGACGCCTGAACCTTTCTGAGCTCCAGGCTTCTTATCTGTAAACTGAAATACAATGACTAAGCCATAAGTCATGCAGGAGAGAACTGAGAAACAGAGGGTAACTGTGCCCACCGCTCTTCTTGTGTGCTTTAGTGCACTGACCTCTGAGCAGCTCGCAGGTCCCTGAGGTGTAAGTGGTCGGCTTGGGACAGCGCCAGAACCCTGTTCCTTTGGTCACCGTCTCCACCCTCTCCTGGGAAGCCATGGGAATGCTCTGAAGAGGGAAAAACCCAACGAAACATTCCCGGTCTCCCAGATCCAATCTCTTCTCACACCCTCAACAACACCCCAAGTTTGGGAGCGGGTGTCAGGTCTCAAGAAATCGTGATGCCGCCTGTCAACATCGCGACAGTGCCCGATCCTTCCACCTCGAACAGATCCACTGGCAGATATATACACGCGAACAGAGACCTCATCCTGACCTGGCGCCTGTGGCAGGGAAGCCCCCCTCGGGAGGAAAGGGTAGTGAGGGTAGCCGTGCCCGTTGTGTGATACGCCCAAACGGGAAACCTCACCCTAAAGTAAGACCCCAGCTGGGTGGCCTCTCTCCCCACAGAGAGCGGCAGCTGGGCTCCGGAGATCGTCACCAAGGCTCTGAAGCAGCAGCCGCGCCTGGTCCCTCGCAGAAATACTTTTGAGATCTCAGCCACTAGAGCCTGCAGCTAGCGGCTCCGGCTACCATGGTAACGCAGACAAACCGCTCTGCGCATGTGCATATTTATCGCCCCGCCTGCCTCCCGGAAGTGATTACCGCTAGGTCACAGCGCACGCGCCGAGTACGCTTGGCATCGCGCGAGGCGGAGGTACGCTGTTTTCCGGTCTCCGCGCGGGTTTGAGTTGCGGAACCCGGTGGCTGCTGCGCGGGCGTCATGTCAGACAACGAGGACAAGTGAGTGAGGGAGCAAAGTGACTTTTCCGAAGACTCAGAAGGGGCGGATGAAGCGGGAGCCAGGGTCGAAGGAAGTTGAGCCAGAGGTTTAGGACTGGGGGTGCTGAGGGGGCCCGCAGAGTCGGAGAAGGGAAAGGCTGGGAACTGGGAGCATAGACCCGGCCAGAGGCTGGGCGCGGAAAAGGCTCCGGCTTGAGGGTCCAGAGAGGATCAGTGAAAAAGTATCTTTTAGCAAACTTCCACTGAGTCGGGCTCTGTGTCTGTACCAAATGTTGATTCAGCTGGGGTCTCTTTCTAGAAGAGGCCCATAGTTAAGATGAGGACGTCAGATGACTGATTTATTGAATGATTCACTGGTTAGGTGGATATTTATTGAGAGCCTCCTACGTATCACATGAGACTCAGATTTCTGCCCACTTTGATTCTAGTAGGTGATGCTCTAACTAACGGGCTTCTTACACTTGTGCAGTTTTGATGGAGACGACTTTGATGACGTGGAGGAAGATGAAGGGCTCGATGACTTGGAGAATGCCGAGGAGGTCAGTACTGAGCCTTGGGCTCCCCTCTCTGCAGCCCAAGCTGCCAGATAGCCGGGCCAGTGACGGCCGACTGCATGCCTCTGCCTCTCGTTTGTGGTCAAGGGTACTGCCAGTTAGAATGAGGGGAGAGCTAGCCCTGGGTAGTGGAGGAGTCCTACAGGGTTGGCCCAAAGGCTTTTCTCCTCTTGGACCACAGAGCATGGCTTCTGGGGCAGTTTGTTTACTCACAGTTGAAAATAGCCCCTTTA
This sequence comes from Madoqua kirkii, assembly GCA_006408675.1. Taxonomy (NCBI): domain Eukaryota; kingdom Metazoa; phylum Chordata; class Mammalia; order Artiodactyla; family Bovidae; genus Madoqua; species Madoqua kirkii. Next base: position 33,252 of record SJYC01062361.1, read on the forward strand.
TTCATTGTGCAGACATGTGCTGAATGTTTAGTATGTACCAGGAGCTCAGCAGGGTGGGGCTAAATAAAGAGCAAGGGGGAGAGTGACCTGGGATAAAGCTGGAGAGGTGAGGGCCAAGATCAGCCAAGATTTTGTAGCCCAGGGGTAGCGGGAGCTGCTGTAAGTTTTGGGGATCTGGGGAGTGGCATGATCCAGTGAGGAATGAGTTGGGCGAACCAGGAGTCAAAGAGAGCCCAATTAGAGTGCAATCCAGGTGACATCTGTAGCTTGCACTTGGGTGCTGGTAGTGTTTGTGATGAGAAAACAGATGAGAGATTTTGGTGGATTGGATGTGGGGCTGAGAAAGTGGGAGGTGACAGGAATGACTCCCGTGTCTCTGGCTTGAGCAGCTTGGTGGATGAGTTACTGGCGTCATAGGTAAAATAGGGTTTCCTGTGCTGTGTGACTGGTGGAGGAAGAAGTGCTTTATGTCTTCTGGAGAGAGGGATCCGTTGATTTTTTTTTTTTAGACTGGTAAGGTGAAAGCCCTCTTTTGTTTGGGTTTTCCTGTCTGCCTAACACTCTGAGGTTATCTGTTCACTGAGTCAGAAGCCTTCTTCTCTGTTCTGATGCCTTTCCATCTCTCTCCTCTAGATTCTGCCTCCTCCATGTCGTTCAGTCCTGTTCCCGTTTCTGTATTCCTAGTGCCTCAGCCTGGTTTAGATCTTTCTTGGTTTTCATCCGCATTACTGCAGAAACTTGTTACCGGTTTTCCTGCCTTGAGCCTGCTGTTTGCCTTTCTGCTGCCAGAGTCAACTTTTTCTCCTACTCACATGATTGGTTACTATTGGTCTTGCTCAGTGTTCTCCCTGCTTCAGCCCTTAGCCTCTACAGAATATTCTTAAGAGTATCCAGAGTGATCCTTTTAAATCTTCAGTCACTGTCTCTCCTCTGCTCAGAACCTGCGTCTGGTCACTTCTCATCTCATTCCAAATAAAAGCCAAGAACATGCACGAGGTCCTCCGTGACCCGACCGCCTGCTCCTCCGTGACCTCATCTCTTCTTGGTATCCCTGTCATGCCTGTGAAGTTCCAGCTCAGGACCTTTGACTGTGCTGTTCCCTCTTCCTTTTCCCTTAGATATGCACACAACCTGCTCCTCAGCCTCCTTCAGGTCTGTGTTACATGTCACCTCAATGAGGCCTTCCCTGACCATTCTGTTTCAAATCACTGCATTTGCTCCTTCCTCCAACGTGACCACTCGGATACTCCTTGTCTTTTCTCTCTGTTTTTATACTGCACATTTTACTACTAATTTTATTTATTGTTCATCTCACTTTATCCTGGGTTGGAAGATCCACTGGAGAAGGCATAGGCTACCCACTCCAGTATTCTTGGGCTTCCCAGGTGGCTCAGCTGGTAAAGAATCCGCCTGCAGTGCAGGAGACCTGCCTGGATTCGATCCCTGGGTTGGGAAGATCCCCTGGAGAACGGAGTAGCTGCCCACTCCAGTATTCTGGCCTGGAGAATTCCACGGACTGTATAGTCCGTGGGGTCACAAGGAGTCGTACGGGACTGAGTGACTTTCACTTTCACTGTGTTATAATGTAAAGCTCTATGGGTGGAAGAACTTCTATCTGTCTTACAGCTCTGTGTCAAGCACTTAGAATGCTATCTGACATAGAGTGAGCACTCGGTAAATATTTGTTGGCTTAATTTTATGTTATGGAATTTATTCTCCTGTCTACCCTATTTGCACCTTTTGGGCTTATCATACCCCATAATTAGGCATCCAGGCTGAGTACGCTCTCTTCCCTCCTGTGTCTTTGCACATATGCAATTCAGCCTGCCTGGAATGCCCTTTCTTTCTTTCCTTGTTAGCTCGGCAGCTCATACTCATCCTTGTAGACTAGCCTAAGTCTCATCTCTGGACTGTATTCCTAACCCCCAGGATGAGGTAGATGCCCCTCACTTTCTTGTGTAGTTTGTGGCACACTGGCACACTTTCATAGCACTTGATGTTTTGCATACTCTTGCCTTTTCACTGGACTGTGAATTCTTGGAGAGCAGAGACTCTTTCCGTCTCGGCACCTTTATCATGTCTGGCACATGACAGGTGCTTAATAAGTGATTATTAAATATATATATATGTAAAGATGGGGTGCTTCTTCCTCTTCCTGCTTCGGGTGAGGTTGTCTGTGCTCAAGGACTTCTTTGTATGGGGCCAACTCTCTCTGCTGGATGAGGTGGCTGGCTTTGGACTCCTGATCACGATTCCTCTTTCACTAGCTCTGAGACTTTGGCTACGTTAGCTGTCTAACCCTTTAAAATGATCGTTGTAATCCCCACTTCATAAGGTTTTTGTGAGGATTAAGTGAGGTGTTAATAAGGCAGTTGCGTGGTCACTGGCACGTAACAAGCAGTAGTGTGGAGGCGCTTACAGTCACTGTTGTCGTCGTCCTGCCGCTCACCCCTAGTAATGCAGCCTGAGATTTTCTCCTCTTTTCTGCCTTTGTGTCCAGGAGGGCCAGGAGAACGTTGAGATTCTCCCTTCTGGAGAGCGACCGCAGGCCAACCAGAAACGAATCACCACACCATATATGACCAAGTATGAGCGAGCCCGTGTGCTGGGCACCCGAGCCCTTCAGATTGCGTGAGTATGAGCCCCGTCACCATCGTGTCCTTTGATCAGGCCACAGGGAGCCTCCGAGCTGTTGATAATGGCCCGGCCTGGCAGCAGACCCGTCCCTTTCTCACAGGCTAAACAAAGGCGGCGCCGTCCCCATGTGCCAGGCACTGTGCTAGACCCCTGTCCTCAGGGAGATTGTTGGGGGAATAGGACATAAACAGTAGAGGGTAACAGTGAGAGTACAGAGTGTGATGACCGCCTGTCAGGTGGGAAGCGAAAATAAATGCAATAAGATGAGACCTAGACCCTTGTGGGCTGGGTAGTCGGGGGCGCCGCCGCAGCTCCCGCTGGGCTTACGGTGGCTCTTGAGCAGACTGGGGCCAGCCCAGGGCAGTGAGAGAGCCCTCCTCGGTGAGGCCGCACTGGGAGTGTGGGAGCGCAGAGCAGCGGTCGGGGTGTGAGGGGCTGAAATTAGCAGCCCTTCCTTTCTCTCCCAAGTCAGGAACTTGTTGAAGAACAACGTGATTTAGGAGCCAACCAGTAGCCAAGTCAGGTCAGGTCAAAATGTGTGATGCTCACATGCGCACCCGTCAGCCACAGGCATTGCAGAGGTCAGAGGCCGTTCTGCCGGGGCGTGGGCCTCATGCAGAACAGACCCAAAAGCAGCCCCTTGAGGGCAGGTGGCTTTGAGGCAGCAAGGGCTCTTGGAGAGGCTGGGCCCTAGCTGCTGGCTTTCCCTGGCAGGCTCCCCTGTCAGATGAGCTCCTCCTCTGTTCTGGCGAGAGTTAAGTGGGAGGACACGGAGGGCAGATGCGTTACTGTTGCTTTCATGGCGGGTCCTCCCCGGGGAAACAGGAGGCTGTGGAAAGGAGCCCTATCTCAGACTTCTTACCAGCTGCTGGGGGAAATGGTGGACACCTGGAGGAGGGATGCTTCGAGAAAAGAGGAGTGGGAAACAGGCTCGAAAGAAAAGCTGGGGTCAGAGTTGTGGGATGATAAGTATTCTAGGGGAGCGCTGATGCTCAATCTGTGTGCTCCCTGCCCAAAGTTTTCAAACAGTTGTTGGATTTTATCTGTGGAGTGAAGGTGACCACTCAGTGGAGGGTCTTACTGGAGTGGGAAACTGTTGTTCTTCACTCACTTGGCAGCAGGAGGCTTCCTGCCAGCCTGGGTGCACCCCTTGCTGGTCTGGGTGAGTTGAGAGCTGCACCCTGTATGATGATTTCAGTGTTGCTGGGGTCAGGATCCTCTAGGCCTTCACCACAGGTATGGTCACTGCTGCCTGCATTTGGCCATTTAAATTAAATAAAACTAGATAAGAGTTCAGTGTTTCCGTCTCCTTAGTCACATTTCACATGCCCAGTAGCCTCTGTGGCTACCGTGATAGGTAGCACAGATAGAAGACATTTCCGTCCTTGTAGAGTGCTAGATGGGTGGTATTCATGCCTGCTGAACATGACCCAGCAGGAAGAAAAATTCGTAAACTGTTTTTTAAACAAATAAACTGTATGCAAGTTAAAGTCTTTTAGCATCAAATGAGATATTGTGCTGTGCCTTTTGGAGGTGTTAAGAGGATTAAAGACACAATTCCCTAGTCCTCTAGATGTTTACTGTCTAGTAGGAAAAGGGAACCTGTTATAAATACCAGAACCCAAGGCAGACGAGATTGATGCTTTACAAGAGAAAAAAGGAGAGAAGGGAATAAAGCGACGTGGTTTTGAAGGTCTCCTAGGTGCCAGAAATAGCACTAGGAAAGTGAAGGCAGACGTGTGGATTGTGGTGGAGGAATGGCAAGTGCTTGGGGTGCTGGAAAGATGTCACTGGTCCCTTGAGTGACAAGTTTAAAAGATAAAAGATGGGCATCGTTGGGTGGACAGTCTGCAGCAGGCATTCCAAACAAGGCCCAGTGTCCTGCTTTCCTTTGGAGGTTAAGACTCTTGTCCAACCTTTTGGAGCTGTAGCACTCCTTCAGATTAAGGGCTCAGAGGCTGTCGGGTGGTGTCCCAGCTGCTGTAAGCCCTTGGACAGTGTCTGGAGCTTGTATTGAGTTATGGGCCTGTGATCCTGCACTTAGGAGGTGTTAGTTGCTCAGTCATGCCCCACTCTTTGTGAGCCCATGGACTGTGGCCCACCAGGCTCCTGTGTCCATGAGATTTTCCAGGCAAGGATACTGGAGTGGGTTGCCATTTTCTTCTCCAGGAGATCTTCCCAACCCAGGGATCGAACCCAGGTCTCCCACATTGTGGATGAATGCTTTACCGTCTGAGCCATCAGGGAAGACTCACAAGGGAAGCCTGCACTTAGTGTAGTAGCAGCTGAGCAATGTTTTCTTGGGTATTTGTGGATGAAGTCTCACTCCAGCTCATTAGCCCCATCTGGTGGCTGAATGATTGCAACTGTGCTGTGCTGTGCTCAGCCGCTGAGTCGTGGCTGACTCTTTGGGACCCCATGGCTGCTTCCCAAGGAAGGTTGCCACTTGGGAAGCCCTGGTGGAGACACTGAGGGCACACTCACATTTCCTGTGCATGTGGCAGGGCTGGATGAATGACTGCTCTTGAATTATTCATATATTGAAATAAATAAGGCATATCATATCAGGGAAAGCAGTTTGCCACATTCTTTAAAACATTAAATATTGGGGGAAGTTTAAATAATTATTGAGAGAAGATATAGAGAAAGTTAAATACTTGGTTTCTGCCCCTGGGGAATTTTCAGGCTTTGGGGAGTAACAGACATCAGAATATTTAGCAATAAAATTAATAAATCATTTAGTGTAAACTGGTGGTTCTCAGACTGGCTGGTTATCCGAATCACCAGGGGAGCTTTGCTAATGTAGGTTCTCAGGCTCCTTCACTAGAGAATCTGTTCAGCGGGTCTGGGGAAGGACCTGGGAACCTGTATTTTTAGCATGCTCTCCTGGATGATCATCAGGTTTGGGGTCTATTAGTGTAAACGTGAGTTGGAATCAATAAGGGTGACTTCCTAGAGGAGATGGGCCTGGAACTGGTCTGTTTTTAGACCCTCTGCTACACTAGAATAGAACTTGGGGTCCTGAACCACCAGGTCTGGTTCGGAAAACTTCAAACGGGAAGTCACAGTTTAGTGACAATGGTGTTGAGAGAGTGTGTAAAATGAGTCAGGGCCCTGAGGCTTTCACAGGCCGGTAAGAAGAGGAGGCGCTGGTGTGAGGATGCAGAAGGGAAACGACAGGGCCCGCATGGGAAGCTGTAGGGGTTTGGTGTGGCTGGAATGTGGGGTGAATAGAGGCAGGTAGCGTGAGAAAGTACAGCAGAGGTGAGCGGGGGCCAGAGGAGGTCCTGCCTGCCTGATGGCCATGGCGTATCAAGGAAGAGAGGAAAGCAGGGGAGAGCCTGACCACAGGCTTGTGTAGGCGCTAGAGGAGCAGGACCCCTGCGGGGGGTGTTGCTGAGACAGAAGGAAAGCCAGGCGAGCTAGGGCCGGGGTTTGAGTAGAGCGGTCAGAGGATGAGCTCTTGCACATGTGGGTCCTTTGTGTGGGAATATTCTGCTGTGGCCGTGGGCCCAGGAGTCTGTGACGGGCCCTGGGGAAGGTCCTTGGCTGGGGGAATGGACGTGATGAATGTCACGCGAGCCAGTGATGAAAGCTCGCGCTTGTCCCTTTCACAGTACCTGGTTTCAGTTTGTGGATCACCAGTTTTCTAATGGGAGGTGTCACAGCATAGTAGAGAGGTGTCCTCAGGGTTCAAATCTTGGTTCTACCCTACTCACTTTCCGTGTGATCTTGGGGAAATTACTGACCTCCCTGTGCCTCAGTTTCCTCCTGAGTAAAACGGAAGTAGCAGTAGTGATTACTACAGATGAAACATCCACGTGGTGGGTGGAGATCAGCTCTGGCGCTTAGTGAGGCTTTGCTTACAGCCAGTAGTGTTTTAGCATTATTGTTGTGTAGGCGTGGCAGGGCTCTTTGTCTTCCTTTTCCAATGAGGATGCTGAGATTTGGAGAGAGATTCAGGGTCTTTGAGGCCCAGTTTAAGCCTAGTCTGCTGGCTGCCACTCACTGTCAGCGCCCCTGGACTGCTGCTCCTCACCTGCTGCTTTTGGGAGTTGTCCTTTCTTGGGGCCCTTTCTAGGTGAGCTCTGGGGCGCTGATCTGATCCTGTCTGTGAAACTCTGCCCAGCTTCATGCTGGGCCCTCTCCCTGTGTGTGTAATCTCCCCACACCTGTCCTTACGCCTGCAGGATGTGTGCCCCTGTGATGGTGGAGCTGGAGGGGGAGACAGATCCCTTACTGATCGCCATGAAGGAGCTTAAGTAAGTCACCCAGATCCTGGTTTGCGGCTCCAGAGCCCTGGGGGCATCCCTTGGGCATTCCCTGCTGGGGACGTGTGGTCTTGTTCCTGTAGACCCTTAGTTTGGGAGTCAGCCTTCACAGGGGAGGAGGGGACAGGCAAAGGGGGAAGGGAGGACACTGATGAGACATGGACATGTGGGGTGAATAGAGGCAGGTAGCGTGAGAAAGTACAGCAGAGGTGAGCGGGGGCCAGAGGAGGTCCTGCCTGCCTGATGGCCATGGCGTATCAAGGAAGAGAGGAAAGCAGGGGAGAGCCTGACCACAGGCCTTGTGTAGGCGCTAGAGGAGTAGGACCCCTGCGGGGGGTGTTGCTGAGACAGAAGGAAAGCCAGGCGAGCTAGGGCCGGGGTTTGAGTAGAGCGGTCAGAGGATGAGCTCTTGCACATGTGGGTCCTTTGTGTGGGAATATTCTGCTGTGGCCGTGGGCCCAGGAGTCTGTGACGGGCCCTGGGGAAGGTCCTTGGCTGGGGGAATGGACGTGATGAATGTCACGCGAGCCAGTGATGAAAGCTCGCGCTTGTCCCTTTCACAGTACCTGGTTTCAGTTTGTGGATCACCAGTTTTCTAATGGGAGGTGTCACAGCAAGGTAGAGAGGTGTCCTCAGGGTTCAAATCTTGGTTCTACCCTACTCACTTTCCGTGTGATCTTGGGGAAATTACTGACCTCCCTGTGCCTCAGTTTCCTCCTGAGTAAAACGGAAGTAGCAGTAGTGATTACTACAGATGAAACATCCACGTGGTGGGTGGAGATCAGCTCTGGCGCTTAGTGAGGCTTTGCTTACAGCCAGTAGTGTTTTAGCATTATTGTTGTGTAGGCGTGGCAGGGCTCTTTGTCTTCCTTTTCCAATGAGGATGCTGAGATTTGGAGAGAGATTCAGGGTCTTTGAGGCCCAGTTTAAGCCTAGTCTGCTGGCTGCCACTCACTGTCAGCGCCCCTGGACTGCTGCTCCTCACCTGCTGCTTTTGGGAGTTGTCCTTTCTTGGGGCCCTTTCTAGGTGAGCTCTGGGGCGCTGATCTGATCCTGTCTGTGAAACTCTGCCCAGCTTCATGCTGGGCCCTCTCCCTGTGTGTGTAATCTCCCCACACCTGTCCTTACGCCTGCAGGATGTGTGCCCCTGTGATGGTGGAGCTGGAGGGGGAGACAGATCCCTTACTGATCGCCATGAAGGAGCTTAAGTAAGTCACCCAGATCCTGGTTTGCGGCTCCAGAGCCCTGGGGGCATCCCTTGGGCATTCCCTGCTGGGGACGTGTGGTCTTGTTCCTGTAGACCCTTAGTTTGGGAGTCAGCCCTTCACAGGGGAGGAGGGGACAGGCAAAGGGGGAAGGGAGGACACTGATGAGACATGGACCGTCCCTGTCTGTCCCATCGTCCCTTTTTCCCGCTGCAGTTGGCCTTACCAACATCCCTCTGCTTTCTACCTCGCCCTTCGCTATGGGATGGCAGGCCCTTTGTAGATTTTGGTCCCATAGTCAGAGAAGCAGGGACTTTTGTTTTTTGGCTGAAATTCCTTACCTACAAGGTAATCCGTGGTCTCAAGAGGATGCTCCTAAGGCTTCTCCTCCCTTGCCTTCTGCACCTGCTGTCCCTCTGCTGCAGAGCCAGGGTCACCACCCTCATGTACCTCGATCTCTCCCCTGTCACAGGGCCCGGAAGATCCCCATCATCATTCGCCGCTACCTGCCCGATGGGAGCTACGAAGACTGGGGCGTCGATGAGCTCATCATCACCGACTGAGCCGGAATCGGCTTCTGGACTGGTCCTCCACCCGTGGCTCGTCTCATAGTCTTTTTATAGTCTTTATACGTGTAAATAGTAAATTCTTCAACCTTTCAACCCCCTTTGCCTCCCGCTGCCTGTGAGGCCCACCTGCGTCTTCACTGTTACCATCCTGCTGCTTGGAGGCTATGCGCATCCCAGTGGCCCTGGGACCATCAGCTCTTTAAGAAGCACCAGAGCCCTGATCCCCTGGGCTCCCCTGCTTGCCCCCCTCCATCTCGCAGTCCACCAGAGCAGAGGCTGCTGCAGGAGACACCTCCACTGCCTTCCTAGCAGACAGACCAGCCTTTGTGCCCAGGGAGCTGGTTGCCACGGAAACCCCCAATTTCCTTTCCAGTGTGGACTGGCTGCAGGGGCTTCTCCCTTCTCAGGAGTATCACAGAGCAGGTCTCATCAAGCCACCCATTGTTTTCCTAAGGACCTGCCTCGAGCCTCTTATCGTGGGCTGGGATCCCCTTTCAGGAGCCAGTGCCCCCAGCAGGAAGCTTGGGGACACAGTGATCTCCTGCCCTCCCCGAGAGAGCCCCGCTGGGCAAGTCAGCAGCTGGAGCAAGGGCCGGCAAGTCAGCAGCTGGAGCAAGGGCCGGACACCTGCCCATCCCAGCCACGCTACCCCTCCCGTTCCCCACCTGTCAGACCACTCCCCGTGCGCCAGTCTGTTCCGTCTGGTTTGCCACACCCATACTCTCTCCTTCCCCAGGCTCTGGAAGGTGTCCTTTCCCGTCTGTGTAGAGCCCCTGATCCCTCTAAGAGCTTCCCTAGGATGGGTGCTGGGGTGATGGTGGGCAGGGCAGCAGGGCTTCTGGGTCCAAGGCGTGACATTAAATCCAGTCGATCACACTGGTTCTTCCCTCCCTTGGGGTGCGGGGGCAGACGACAGGGAGAGGGTGTATACTGATACCAAAAGGGAAGGAAACCCATCTCTCTGAATATTTCAGCCTTGACCTTCAGTCTGCTGCCAGCCCTCGCGTCTAGGAAGAGGAAGAGCCAGGCCTGCCTGACCTCTACAGGAGGCAAGGCCCCGGGGTGGGTGCGGCCTGGACAGGGCGGAGGTGCGAGCGTCCCCAGGAGTGGGAGGGGCGTTTGCTGCCCTGGAGGAGGGTTAATTCAGGGAGCAGTGGACTTCGCACCCCCTTCCACCCTCCTCCAAGCCTGTGGAATCCTTTAATCAAGTTGGGTGCTGAAATTTCAGCTCTGAAATGCCGCCTTTGTGCTGGCATCCAGGCGGCCGCCCCAGAGTGCGGGGGTCACTTTCTCGGCCCCGTTTCTCTAAATGGTCTCTTTGTTCCTGCTGGGCCGCTCAGTATCAGATGTGATTAAAGGGAGATGGGGCTGAGGTGGCAGAGGAGAGAGGGACTGGGGGAGGGAGAGGGTTAACCCTTAGGGGATAGGGTGCAGAGGAGATGGAGAAAGGGGTGTTTACCCTCCCACCTGCACCCTCCATTCTGCTCCGCTTTCACGGAGTCAGGCCCTCGCTACTCAGCTGGCCCGGCCAGGGCACCGTCTCCTAGATCCTCTCAGATACACCTGTCCCTTCTCTGTTTACTGCAGAGCCACTACTTGACTGAGGCCCGAGCTCATCAGGAATCTCAGGTCTAAGGCATGAGCGTAAGCCAGGTCTTCTGACTTCTGCGGGCCATTCCCTCTCCTGTATCCCCATGACTCTCCAGTCTGAGGTCAGGCAGGTGGTGATTTCATCTTCTTGATGTAGCCCCTCCCACCTGCCCTGCCCGCTCCACATGCACAATCCCAGTGAACTCGAGAGCACATAGGAAACGCTGGACAGGCTAGAAATGGACTAATGTCCTGCTTCTCAGTAGAGGAAAAGGGAGGTTGTAAGAAGTAGGAGCGCATAACCGATTGACCCCCTAACGAAATCCTAGAATAGGCTATTGCATATTTGAAAACACTTGGATAATAAGAAAGATTCTGGAGCTATCATAGGGTTTCTAAGGATATCACCAAGGGAATCCAGTTTTCTTTTTTCCAATGGTTACCGGCCTGGTAGGTTGGAGGAGTGCCACAGATACAGGGAACCTTGATTTGAACAAGGCACTAGGCAGTCTGTGTGGCTGTGATAGAGAAGCAGGTACTTCAAGGTGACAATTGGATTCAGAATTGACTGGATAGCTTTATGAGTATAGATGATAGAATGGATGGAGAGGTTTTCAGTGGTGGACACAGGGTCTGTCCCTCTCATTCCAATCTTTTTTCATTAGTAACCTGAATGAGGATATTCAAGTTTCAAACATGAAGCTCAGGAGAGCTATAAATTGGATTCAGAATTCCAAAGGATCTAATATAGGTGGGAAAATGGTCAAGTGCAAAAAGATGAAATCTGTTGAAGACCAGTAAAAAAAATCCTGCATTTATCTACAACACAACATCAGCCACGCAGCAGAAAGCTGCTTGTTTACAGTTCAGGGAGGTCCAACTTGGCTGCAGTTTTCATCTATAAGAGGAAGGATTCGCAGTTACCGCTACACTTCATGGGGGCCAGCAGTTTTGGCGAAGTGGCCTGAAGAGCTCGCACGACACAGCTTCCAGGTGGCTGGCTGGCCACCCTGGAGGACGGGGCTAGTTCTTGGTGCCCCCTTCCCAACCCGAGGTCCTGACTAGGAGGTGAGGGGCTGGAGCCCACGGATAGAAATGGACACTGGATCTAGGGATGCTGGTCTGGAGCTGTGACGGAAGCACAGCCTCAGATTACAAGTGGAAATAAGGCAGGTGGAAGAGACGATGGTTAAGGGTGCAAGGTTTGGACTCAGCTGGTTTCAGATTGTGCACCAGTACTTCTCAGCACCCACCTCTCAAAGCGTCAAGTCCCCGTCTGGGAAGTCGGGATAACGACTGGAACACTCCCTCATAGGCCAGAAGGATGTAAAGCACTCAGGGAGCACCCAGTACATGGGAGCTATTAATGTCACTATGAACTGGGTGGAATGGGAGACTTCAGCCATCAGAGCTGTCCATCGATGGAACGTGGAGAAGAGATTTCCCATGTCTCTGAGGCTGAGGAGCCCCGGGTCCCAGAGTGCGTGTTGGAATTCTGCTGAGCAAAGAGATTTTGGGGAGCAAACCCCAAGGATTAGATGGTTATTGCGTCTGCCATCCTAGTTTATACTTAGACGTGGGCAGCTGCTAGATCCTGGTGTGGACCTGTGTATGTGTGTGTTGCTGGGGGAGGTGGCAAGTGGAAGGTAGGGTGAGAGAAGGCCCACTCACCCATCCTAAAGGACCAGGCTTACCGACTGCAGACAGCAAGACAGACCTGATCTACCTTTCCCATACTTGTTCCTTGAAGTCTTTGCAAGGCCCCTTCTCTGCTGGGGCGAGAATGGGCTGCTTGGAAGGCACTCATGCGGAATTCCAGCTGAGCCGGCAAGTGGCCCACCTGCAGTGTGGACATAGCTGGGCTGGGGGCAGAGCTCCGGTCTGAGGCCTCAGGTCTGCACCCGCTGACCCCGCTGTGATGCCGACTGTCCTGAGCTACTGCACTGGGTGAGAGAGGGGACCTTTGGATTATCTGTCCTTTGCATTCTACCCTCTAGCTACTTGCAGGAAGTGTTTGAGGAAGCAGAGGTGCAGGGATAAGAGACCAGGTCAGGCCCACCAGCAG
>SJYC01062362.1:0-15320 GCA_006408675.1 Madoqua kirkii
AATGAGTTACATGTGGACTTGGGGGTGGAGGGCTGCAGAATAGGAAAATGGGGGCAGAAGAGAGCTACATACTTTATTCAAATACCACAGGGAGGCAAAGGGCAAAAGGCCAGGGCAGCATGTACATGTCAGGAGTTTAGTGTCTTCAGCCTGTCGCCAGCAGCCAGGGTGCTGGGCCCTGGGTCTCCCCCTGGAGCCGAGGGTTTGGGCCTGAGCAGCTCTGACTCTGGGAAGCCCAAGGAGTTGGGGCTGAGAGTGCAAGGACCACAGAGCCTGGCGAGGCTGGAGGGCGGGGGGCTGCTGGGATGTGGGAGAAAGGCTCTGTGAATTGTCTGTGAATCCTTTCCTGGGGTCCCGGCCTCCTCACGTCCTGGGTGTGCCTCAAAGTTGGGAGGTTTTCCTGGAGTGGGACCTGGGCCCTTTTGCTCCATTAGACAAAGAACGAGGTTATTGGCATCGAAATGGATCTGAGGGCCTCTGTGCCAATTCCTTCCTGCATTCAGGAGGGCAGGGGGCACTGAAGGGTTGAGGAGACCTCCTTCTGAGCTCCCATCCCACCCCCACTCCCTTGAGGCGGTTCAGAGCTGTCCTCAGCGCCCCGCACCCAGGGGCAGACGGAGCCCCAGTAGTCCCTGACGCAGGTTTCTGGTTGGCCCTGCTCTTAAGACACGTGGCCTGGGTGCACGGGTTAGGTCAGACCCCCTATTCCTCGCGGAAGAGGAAACACAGGCACAGGGGTGGCCAGGCCTCCGATTCCCATCCGACCGACCCTGGGTGCTTCACCCTCCCAGAGGAGGGTAGGCGGGGCCTGCTCAGATCCTGGGATTGAGGGTCATTCCTGGCGGGGAAGGTACAGCCCCTCATTTTTCAGTTTAGGGGCAACAAGCTACCTCCTTCTCCTCTGCCCAGCCGAGTAGCCCAGAGCTGTGCCTGGGCCGGAGCCTGGGTAGGATGGGGTGGGGTCATCAAAGGCAGTGAGCCAGACAGAAGGCCTTCCCCTCAGCTGTCAGCCTCTGCAGCCTCCTCCTCTGCCGCCACCGGGCCTGAGATGGGCGAGGAACAGGGTGCGAGGGCTGGGGAAAGGGGCAGGGCAAGACGGATGGTGATGGGGTCGGGGGCCCCCCTCTATGGCCGGGACAGCGTCGTGTATACCGGCTGCTCCCAGTGTGTGGGGCTGTGGGACTGGGGCCCTGAGGGACTGGGGTCAGAGATGGCCGTGTAGAGGGGCCGCTGTGAGGGCCCCATGTAGGAGAAGGCCGAGTAGAGGCCGGAGGTCTGGCCCGAGTGGCCGTAATAGGGTCCTGAGGGCTGATGGTCAGGGTAGTCAAACTGGGGGCGGGAGATGGAGGGGAAGGCGGAGCCGTAGTGGGGCAGACTGAGGGAGGTGTAGGCGATCTGCGAGGTGGACGGCTGGTCGGCGTAGTGTGGGGGCCCCTGGGGCCCCGCGGTCTCCGTCTTCACCTGGGCTTTGGCGTCCACGCCCGGCGGCGAGACCGTGGGCAGAGCCACGCCTGGAGGCTTGGAGATCCAGGCAGAGTGTCCGCTGGCCACGGCCAGGGCGCTGCCCAGCCCGTAGCCAGCTGCTGAGTAGCTGCCCACGTGGCCTGGGTGCCCGTTGGGGGGCAGGTACTGGTCCAACTCGGCCACGTCGAAGGTCTCCATGTTGGACATTACCTCATGGCTGATCTCGCCGATGTCCACATTGCCGAAGTCGATGTGAGGCTTCCCGCCCTCCCCCAGGGAGCGCCCATCCCGCTTGGGGTCTGCCTTGCCCGACTGCAGCTCTGTCTTTGGGGTGGTTGGAGGGGTGGGTGGGCCATGGCTCTGGCCTAGAGGGCGAAGGGAGACACAAAGAGAGAGAGAGGAAGCAGGAACCAAGGTCAGCGCCTGATGGTTCACTTTTTAGATGCGATGCCTCTGGGAGGCTGAGGACCCATCACGGCACGGCCTTGTTCGTTTTAACATGTTCGGGGTGGCCTATGGTGGCGTTTGGCTATGTAATGATCTTAGGTTGATGTCCAGTCACTTATGAAATTCCTCAGTCCTAGGAATGAGTCTTTATCCTACCAGGATAGGACTCCCCTCTCTCGCCGCTCCCCCCCGCCCCAGAGGCCTGCTTCATTTTGAGCAAGTTCCATTGTCCCCATTGGAAGGTTCTTCCTCACACCGCTGAAGCCGGCTGCCCTCCCGGCACCCCTCAGCTGTGCAGCCCGATGCGGTCTGGCCCGTAGGCCCTGGCTCGTGCCCTCTCTCTTAAGCTCACTTGGCCTCTGCCAGTTGCTCGCCCTGCTCACCTCTCAAGCCCTTATCACTGTGGCTTGCTCGTCTGCACACCTCTGCCACCCCGGGCCCCAAATGGTGATGCGTCACCTCCCACCCCATCCCTCCACCCAAGGCCACCTCAAGTGCCCTTTATTCAAGGCAACCTTCCCTCCCACCCAGCGCCCCCGACCACGCTCTCAGCTCCCATCACGCACCACGCGGCCCCACTATCCCTCCAGTTGCCTTCTCCCTGCTCGTCCAGGAAAGTGCTGACGTGAGTGACCTGGGCTACCCTGTTCCTTCACCTGTCCGTTTGCCCCTTCCCAGGTCCATTCAGCAAACACTTAGGGGGCACCGCTAAGCTCCAGGCATGGTTGCCAGGCATAGGGGAATACAAACAAGTCAAATGGCTCCTGTCTGCACAAGCTCCTGGTCTTGGGGTGGGGGGATCCAGGGATCCACCCAGGGCTGGAGGGCAGTATCACCGGTGCTGTGATGAGGGATGAGTGAAGGGCTCAGGAGACCAGCGGAGGAAGCTGCTCGGCCTGCCCTGAGGACGTGGGGAAGGGCTTGGGGAGGAGGAGTAGCTGGGCTGTTTATGGGAAAGAGAAAACCAGGCCCACAGTTATAGAATGAGCTGGCTCTGTACACAATCCAGGGTCTTGTGTGTGTGTACTCCTGAATCTCCAAAGGAGTGTGAGGGAGGGATGGCTGGATGGGGCATCCCGTCGGACAGAGACCGTGTTCATGGTCTAGCAAGCCAGGCGCTCCTTGAGGGCAGGCCTGTGCCTCCTCCATCAGACCAGAGGCAGTGCTGAGTCCTGTGCTGGCCAAAGCGTCTGGACTTTGAGTTTGAATTCTCGCTGTCACTTACTGTGTGACCCTGGGCAGACCTCTATCTTCTCTTATCAGTTTCCTTATCAGTAAAACAGAGATGATACCAAGCAGTTGAGGACATGGCTTCCTTCTGGAAGCTTTCCTTGACCAGAGACTGGTGGGCAGCTGGATATTTTTGGAGAGTGACTGGGTGGACGGGGGGTGACTCCTCCCTAGAGGTCATGCTTCCTCTGGGTCTTGCATGGGCTTCATGTGCCCCTGGTTCTTCCTGTACTTAATCCACGTGCTTTTGTCACTGCTCATCCCTCTATAGAATGTGGGCTCCTGAGGACCAGGGCCCATGGGAGGCGACAGGAGGGTCCAGGGACCGTGGTGTCTCGTTTGGACGCCTGCTATCTGCTTCCAGGTCTGGCACAAAGGACTCGGAGTGTGTCGTCTGAAGGCAGAGCACTGCTCACTGACACTGGCTAGGAGCTGGGCCCCAAGCACACTGTCCCGTATGCTACAAGCACAGGGGACGTAGCTATGGTGCCAGCAGAGGCCCTGGAGCCCTCAGCTACACGGCAAGTTACCCTCAGTTTTCTGTAGAGTCTACTCTATAGCACGGGAGTGATTTGCCACACAGCTGAGGTCTGAGTGCAGGCGGTGGCTGCCTCATCACAGTGTAGACGGATTGAACGAGCTAATACTCACAAAGCAAGCAGCGCAGTGCCCGGCCCAAGCGCTCAGTTAACGTTAGCTGCGCTCATCGCCAATGAGAATGAATCAGGACTCCCTGCGTCTGGCTCCTCCATGCCACATGCTCAGTGTCACATGCCATGTCTCCCTCGTCAGACTGGGAGGTGGGGGAGAGGCCACACGCTGTCCTCCGTCTGCCCTCCTGTTTCTCAGAATTGTCCTGTCCCACCTTTCTCTGGTGTAACTGGCCCACTGGCCTCCACAGGCCTCCTTCACGGGTCTCTTCACCCCGAACCAATGCCCCCCCTAGCAGTCCTGGGCACAGCCTCTTGCCCAGCCGCCTCCCCTGACCCCTGAACCCTCTCTGAACTGCCACTGGGCCCCTGCAGCCCAGCTGGGCACAACTCAGCCCAGCTAGCCCTTCCCAGAGCCTCAGGTCTCAATTCCTCCTCCAGCCTTTGCCTCTGCCCGCTGCCCACAGCCTCCTCCCACCCGAGCTCCCAGCCCCAGGCTCACCCGAGGGGTGCTCAGGGTTTCCGTCTGACATCGGGGAGCCCTCTCCCGGGTGCCGACCCAGAGCCTCAGGTCTCAATTCCTCCTCCAGCCTTTGCCTCTGCCCGCTGCCCACAGCCTCCTCCCACCCGAGCTCCCAGCCCCAGGCTCACCCGAGGGGTGCTCAGGGTTTCCGTCTGACATCGGGGAGCCCTCTCCCGGGTGCCGGTGGTCCAGGTGGGCGCTCTTGTAGTGGGCCTGAATGGCGGCCGTGCCGCCCTGCTCAGCCTCCCCGCCTGGGCACTCCGACTCGCCCTGGGCCGCCTTCCCGTTCTTCCGTCTCCGCGGCTGGTACTTGTAATCTGGGTGGTCCTTCTTGTGCTGCATCCGCAGCCGCTCGGCCTCCTCAATGAAGGGGCGCTTGTCGCTCTCGTTCAGCAGCCTGGGGTGGGGTGGTTGGGGTGGAGGAGACAGCAGAAGGGCCACTGTGAGCGCCTGCCCTGGAAGAAACAAGGCCTGGGGGCTGGGGGAGCCTGGCGGGCAGGGTGCCGGGTGGGAGTCATGCTGCCTGGCCTAGGGACTGGAGGATGTGAGCCCAAGGCACCACAGCCTCCGAGGGCAGCCGTCCCTGCCCCCAAACCTCTCAGGGGCTAGGGTGTGAGAGAAGAACCAGCCTGCTGCTCCAGGCAGCCCCTGAGGATGGGGTTAAAACAGAACTTACAACAGAGCTTCCTTCAGTTTGAAAAGTGAAAGTGAAGTCGCTCAGTCGTGTCCGACTCTTTGCGACCCCGTGGACTGTAGCCCACCAGGTTCCTCTGTCCACCGGATTTTCCAGGCAAGAATACTGGAGTGGGTTGCCATTGCCTTCTCCAGAAGATCTTCCCAACCCAGGGATTGAACCTGGGTCTCCCACATTGCAGGCAGACGCTTTACCCTCTGAGCCACCAAAAACTCTTTCTTCAAAGCTGTCTGCAAGTGGGGCTGGCTGCCTCGTTAGGGGGTGAGCTCCCTGGGACTGGACATGTGCAAACAGAAGCGGCACGGTGAGGGGGAAGAGCTCGGTGTCTGCTGCTTCCTAGCTGTGTGACCGTGGGCAAGTCACTTCTCTGAGCTTTAGTTTCTTCACATATAGAACAAGGGTCATACCTGCTTCCAGGTGTGGGAGTGGCCAAGATAATGGCTGTGAAGCCCTTTGCTTCACAGGGACCTGGGACCTGGGGCTTGGGGGGTGGGGGGCAGCACCTCGAGAAACAGGTGCGATTCTAACGCCGCCTGTGAGGTGGTGGGCGAGAGGACCTGCGGTGGAACCCTCAACTCTGGAGTCGTTTCTGAATTCCAGCGTGGTGGGGCCGAGGGGGGCAGGATGCGTGTGCCCCTCACTACGCACAGACTCCCACCCCAAGGGGCGATCGCATCTCCTTGTTGAGGGAGTGAAAGAAGGTAAAGGAAGCTCCTGTCTTCCAAGACCCTGGATGAGGGCATTCAGACCCTCTTCCCAGTCTGAGCCCAGCCAGTGGAACGCAGCCCCTGCAGACCTTATGCCCACCCACCTGACTCCAGCCAGGGCTGGGGCCGCAGGGAAGTTCAGGGCTGGGCTGCCCCTGGTGAGGAAGGCAGGAAGGATGCCTCGAAGAGGGGCTCAGGGGGAAGAAACAATTCCCAGATCCCCAGACATAAGGGACTCTCCAGAAGCAGCTCTGTCCTTTAGCCTAAAGGGCCTCTCTCTCTCCAGCTGCCCCCTACACCCCCCCCTCCCCCGTGGGTGCCCTCTTCACCCAGTCAGGAGAAGGCGGGGCCCTGCCTGCCCAGGATGGGAGGGGGTGGTCATACCAGGCACCTCCTAGCGGGCAGCGGCATTCCTCTCCAGCTTAGCCTGCTCGGCTGCCCTCCCCCAGGGCCGTGGCCCAGCACAGCCCAGTCCAGCTCTCTCCAAGGGCCCCTCTAGCTGAGTGATAGGATGGGGACCCCAGATCATCAGGGGCTGGAAGTGGGATGCAGCCCTTCTCACCCCAGCTGCTCCCTCTCCCCCGACCCCAGCCAGCCCGGGGTAGGTGGGGCAGGCCTAAAGGTGGGTCCCTGGTGAAGAGGGGAGGTGGCATGTGGGGGTGCCTCAACCAGCCATGGTCCCGGCACAGAGGCTCCTAGGATAGCAAGGGACCCTGCACTCCCTCTCCCACCCCAAACCTTCCCTGTGCCCTCTGCCCACTGGCAACCGGATGTAAATCCGCAAGAAAATGGCAGGGGGCACGGAGTGCGAGCTGGGGCACAGGCTAGAAGAGAGGGAAGACTCCAGCTTGCACCCATCGGTGCCTCCCAGCGCTAGTTCCCACCAGCACCCTAACTTGGAGAGAAACCTACCTGGGGGTGGGGTGGGGTCTGCCAGCCCCAACCCCAGTCCTAACTTGAGCCCAACGCCAACCTTACCCCCAAACCCAACCCCAGCCTCACCCAGACCTTCAGCTTCAGCTCTGTTAAGGCTCTTTCTTGACCCCAAACCCGTCCTCCCCCACCACAGAAACCCAATCCCAAATTTCATCTTGACTCCAGCGCTAGCCCTCGGTCACCACAGCTCTAACTACAAACCTTGTTTGCTTTTCACCTCTGGGTCTCCAAGGTCTGAAACGGAGAGGGAAGGAGTGGGCTGACTCCCCACCGGAACTGAAATCCCCAGCTGGTGGGGGCAGGGGCGCTTTCACAGTAGGGCACACTGGCTCCGCTCCCCCTGCTCCTGTGGGGGATCACCTAAGGGTCCTGGGAGGTTCCAGCCGTGACCCCACCTTTCCTATCTCTTGGCTCTAATTATTTGCCCCAGGAGGGTCAATCAATACACCAACCCCCCAGCACCATGAGATCAACACCTAACAGGCCTTTCCTGGGAGGGCACTGAAGGTTAGCAGTTGGCACACTCCCCTAGCCACTTGCGAGCCAGGGCCTGGACGCTGGTGTGTCTGACTGACCCCCTGCCAGCGTCCCACACAATCTGCATGTCTTTCTCTTTTCAGGTACAGGGCCTCTGATTGCCAGTTCTGCCCAGCTAGTCATCCCCCTTCTTGATAGCCTGAGACTCATGAGACGGTAGAGGGGCACGGCACGCAGATTTCAGGAGAAGCCCTTGGAGAGGCTGGCTAGCTTAAGCCAGTCCAGAGGTCTCCGGAGTCCCCACTCAGGATCCGAGTAGCCCACTCCCTGTTGGCATAGCTTTTGACCCTTGTCCCCGTCTGGTCACCCTCCCACTGCTGGGGTGGGTCCTGAGTAAGCAGTGCCTGCTCTCCTGGTTGCCCCCAACCCACACTCAGGTTGGACCCTGGGGGTCACCTTGGGCCCCTGTGCTCACAGCCTGAGGTGAGGGGTGGTCAGGAACAAGTCCCTTTGAGGGAGCCCAACGTGGGGTTCTGGGCTGGGGGAGCAGGGACAGACAAGGACAATGGAGGGTCCAACCTTGAATCCTTGGCAACAGCGTGGGGGAGAGGTGGGAAGGGGGTGGTCCATCCTTGCTTTGATGCTCTTACTGGGCTTGTGCTGTGGTCTGCTCACGGTCCCCAAGGCCTGTTCTGTCTGCCTGTCTGCCTCCCTCCTGGTTGTCTGTCTCGCACTTGCTCGTCTCTGTCCCATGGCACCAAGGGTCCTGGCTTGGGCTGAACCCTGCCACGATGTGGATAGACCTTGCGCAGAGGAGCTGGCTTTGACCTCCGATCCTGGGCAAGGCTAGACCCTCTGAGTCCACACAGCAGTTTGACTACTGAGCCCAGGGCCTGTTGGGGTGAGCCGAGTGTTGAGGGGGGAGGGGAAAAGCACCAGGCCTTTAGCAAACACATGGCCAGGGCCAGGCCCAGGGGGCTGGATGCGAATTCCTCTTGGTCTCTTGGGGGCTTTCCTGCTCCTTCCACCACCTTAAGCCTTTGGCTTTCTAGGCCAAGCTCCACTGTGTTGGGGTGGCAAGGGGAGGGGTGGCAGGCTCCCCTGACCCTTTCTGCAGCTTGGAATGCTCCTCATTCCTGCTCTCCTCTGCCCTTACCCCACAACCTCCTGATTGTGTCTTAGAGGGGAGGGGTGATGTCACCGATGATAGCGTGTGGGAAGACCACTGGCTGAAGTGTCAGGAGACCTGGTTCTGGCCCCGGCTCTACCACCAGCTGTTACATGGCCTGGGCGGGCCCTCTGCCTTCCTGGGCCTATCTCATGGACAGTCTAGTGGGGAATCAGGTAATCTCTGCAGACTCTCACCTTCTGGAGCCCCTGTTCTCTTTCTGAGCTGCCCAGGACTTCTTGGGGGGTGAGGTGGGGGGTGGGGTGGCGTTGCCCTGCTCAACAACGCATTCAAAAGGGAGCAGCCTAAACCCCAGACCAGAGGTGAGGCCGACTTCCTTCTCAGGGGCATGTTTTTCCCCCAAAGCCTGAGCTGCTTCCAGAGAACCTGGGACTCTGAGGCACTCTGGGTAGGAAAGGGGCCAGGGCTGTCAGCTCCAGGGCTGGAGGGGTAGGAGGTTACCCAATCCTGGGTGGGGCCCTGGAAAGGAAGATGGCGCCCGGACTGGGAGAGGGAGGGAGGGGAAGAGGCCAGCCTGGCAGCTCTGGGACCCGCTGGGAGGGGGGGTCTCCTCTCCATGTGTCCCCTTTCCTGGGGAGATGAAGAAGCCCTGGGTCTGAAAGAGCTCGGAAGGGTGCAGAGGAGGCTGGGGTAGGACAGGGGCCTGCAGCGGTCGGCTTGGCCTCCATCCCTCACCCTTTCAAAGACCCGGACCTGACTTCCTTGTCTGCCCCCATCTCAGCCTTGCAGTTCTCCACTGCCTGCCTCAGTTTCCCTGCCTCTCCAGCTAGGCCTCCAGTTCTTTCCCAGACGTTTCCCTCGCATCCCCCTTGACCCTGGGGCAGTGGCAGCCTTGAGTGGCACCTGCGGAAATGGAGTTAGTGGAAGACTATGGTGTGGATACCTCCACCAGCCTTCACTCCCTTCCACCTTCACTCTCGCCCACTCGGCCCAGAAGCCCAGGCCCCAGCTCCTGCCACCGGCAGAATTCCAACCGCGAGGGGGCGCCTTCCAGCCCAGTGCCCCAGCTGGGGAGCGGGGCCTAGGCCGCTGGAGACCAGCGCGAGCGCAACCCCAAGGGGGTACTGGGGGAAGGGCGGACCCGATGCCATCAGCTGGCCGTCCAGTCCCATCAAGGAGGCGGCTGCCCCAGGAGAAGGGCCCAGGCTGTGAGCGCCTCGCCCCATTCCACCCGCGGG
The DNA here is from genome assembly GCA_006408675.1 of Madoqua kirkii. Taxonomy (NCBI): domain Eukaryota; kingdom Metazoa; phylum Chordata; class Mammalia; order Artiodactyla; family Bovidae; genus Madoqua; species Madoqua kirkii. The sequence continues at coordinate 9,496 of SJYC01062362.1, forward strand.
TAGAGGGCCAGGGTAGAGGGCCCGGCGAGAGCTCCCCGGAGGCGGGTCGGGGGCGCTCACCTCCAGAGCTTGCCCAGCGTCTTGCTGAGCTCGGCGTTGTGCAGGTGCGGGTACTGGTCGGCTAGCTTCCTGCGCGCCGCCTGCGCCCACACCATGAAGGCGTTCATGGGCCGCTTGACGTGCGGCTTGCTCTTGCTGGCGCCGTTGACGCGCACCGGCATGGGCACCAGAGTCCAATCGTAGCCGCTGAGCACCTGGCTGACGGCCTCGCGGATGCACACGGGGAATTTGTCATCGTCCCCCTCGCCGTCCTGCTGTTCCTTCTTGACCTTGCCCAGCTCTCCGGGCCCCGGGCTAGCTCGCAGGCCCGAGCCGCCGCCGCCGCCGCCGCCGCCGCCGCCGTCGGGCCCCAGCGAGGGCGCGCTCCCCGGGGACAGGCAGCGCGGCTCCTCGGAGCCCACGGGGCTCAGCTCCACCTCGGACAGGTCCTGCTCCTCTGCCATGTCGCCCCCGGCCGCCGCCGCCGCCGCCGCCGCCGCCGCCGCCTCGGCCGCCTCCCCCGGGCCCGCCGCCGGGGTCCTGGCGAAGAGTCCAACGCTCACCTGGACGATGGGAAGGAGGGCGCGATGGGCGGCGTGCGCGCAGCCCCGACGGCGATTCTTGCTCGAGCCGTTGACGCGCACCGGCATGGGCACCAGCGTCCAGTCGTAGCCCTTGAGCACCTGGCTGACGGCCTCGCGGATGCACACGGGGAACTTGTCTTCCTCGCTCTCCTTCTTCAGGTCCGGCTCGCCCTTGGGGAACGTGTTCTCCTGGGGCCGCGTGTTCTCGGTGTCGGAGCCGGAGCCCGAAGGGCAGGGCGAGCCCGCCGAGTCCTCGGACATGGTGGGGCTGGGGGCGGCGGACAGGCCCTTCTCCTGCTCGTCGGTCATCTTCATGAAGGGGTCCAGGAGATTCATACGCAGGCCCGGGGCAGGGGGCGGGTGGCCGGGAAAGGCGAGAAGCCGCGGCGGCTCGGGCACTCGAGGCGCGGGCTCCTCTCCTCTCGGCGGCCCGGGCGCGGGGCGAGCAGCTCCCGGGGAGCCTGGCGCGTCACTCGGCCGCAGGAGCGAGCGTTTAGGAAGGCGCGCGGGGGCCAGCCCGCAGCTGCCTGCTCCAAGTGGGGGAAGGCGAACTGGAGAGGAGGAGGAGGGGAAGAGAGAGCAAAAAGCGGGGGCGATCGCACCCCTTCTCTCCTCCCTCCTGCAAAGAAAAGTTCCTGGAGTGAAACTGGCAAGTCTCGGCGCCACTGAAGTTCCAGGTCAGTTTCAATCTCCGCTCTGCGCTCTCCAACTCCCAGTCCAGCGGCTCTTTAATAAATACAAGGGCCAATCACAGCGCGGCATTTGAGGGGTTGGCAGGCAGCTGATTGGGCCCGATTTGGGGGAAGGGGGGGAAGGACTGTGGCGCTGGGCAGGGTGACGAGAGGAGAGGGGAGGAGCGGGCGGGCGATCGCAGCCTCTGGTCCCGCGGGGGGTTGGGGGGTGCACCGGGGAAGGCGGGGGACCCGGGACTTCCAAGTGTGTAAGTTTGCCGTCCTCTCTTAATATCAGAATTCGGTGCCGTCTCTGCGCGAATCTTTGCGTGCGTGTGTGTGTGTGTGTGTGTGTGTGTGTGTGTGTGTGTATGTGGACTAGGATTCGTCCCCACCCACAAGCATTTTCTGTTCAGTTTTCTGCGCGGTCCCGGGGACTTAACAGGGTTTGCAGTATTCGAAAAGCTGTCGCTCCTTCCTTAAATCCTAGCTCAGTTTCCGCTCCTGGAGCCTGCCTCCTCCGAAAGTGCTTAGAAATTGTCTTTTGAAGCAAATGTTTTGGTGACTCAACGTCCTCCGTTCCTCTGTAATAATCCGTATAAATAGATGAACATGCTCTGGTTCGCCGGGGCCCGTGCGGCTGGTCGGGACTCGGCTGCGCTCGGTGCAAAGAGAATCAATGAAAACCACAGCGAAGTGCCCCGCGCGCGCCGGCGGCCGCAGAGACACCGGAGCCCCATGCACTCGCGGGAGCCGGCCCGCGCCTCTCCGACCTTGAACTCTGACTCAGTTCTTCTCCAGCCCCCCGCTCCTCCCAGCCCGCACCCCGCCGCGCGCCTCAGTGACAGGGCGACCGTCCCTAGTTCTGCCTTTCACCTCTGGCCGAATCAGAACTTGAGCAAAGTTACCCCTGGAGAGAGTTCGCTTACTGCTCTGGCTTTCAGAAGTGGAACCTGGCGAACGTGGCTGTGCTGGGCCTGGAGGCCGAGGGCCGTCACTGGGTTTGAAAAAGCCAAAACAAATGGGTGCCACCGCAGACAAAACACTCCATTTTGGTGGAGTCGTGCTTCTTGCCTGCTTTCACCTCCCGATCCCCACCCCCCGCCCCAAAACACCTGGAGCGGTGAAGCCCCGATGGCCCTGACTTTAGTCGTGTCCTCTCTGACTTGCAGACATTCGGAAGTTCTGGCCAGGGTTGTGGGGGTGTTGCTGATGTATTTCAAGTGATTTGAGCACAACTTTTGTGTTTACACGAACTGCTTAGTTGGCTCTGTGTTTTGAGAGGGAAGAAAAATCTTAGTCGCCTGCGGGTTCCGTGTGTTGAGAATCACAAATAAACGCACCGCGGCGGAAAACTCACTTTTAAATACCTCGCCCCTTCCCCTTCTGGCTTTTGCCAGTGTTCGCCTCCGAATTAAATTATTGTCCCGGTGAATCATCCCTCTTCACAGCAAAGGCTTCTCATTTCTAATTTGCAACTGCGGACATTAGTGCAAGATTTCAAAGAATGTTTTCCTTGGAGATTTTTTTTTCCCTGACATTTCCATTTCTTCTGAAGAACTGGACATTTGCTACAGGAAATGGAACTCTTCAGAAGGTAGCCAGTCACAAAACTGTGAAACACTATTTACTTTTTAAACGAATGTAACTTACAAGTGGACGTGTCTGGTACTCTATAGCTTGTTTACCCGTTTAAGAGACAAGGTACAACAGCCTTGTATTCCTGGCCGCGTGAATACTCTGGGAAAGTCTAAGAACAACTCCGTCCTTTCTTAGGAGAAAAAGTCCCGCTTAGTAGGGACTGATATCTGTGTCTTAGGGAGGGGGCAGTTGTTAGTACAATTCGAAAGACACTTGACCCAAGAGAGGACTCAGAGGCCAGAACTTCGGGCAGACGCTTTAGCCGGGCCATCTGTATTTAGTTGCGTTTTATTTTAATTCTCGTGTTTACTGGCATGAAGGCAATGAAGACGACTGTGACTTTTTTTTTTGTAATATTTCACTAAATATTTGTCAAGATAAATACATATATTTAAAATGTATTTTAAATTGATAATGTAATAGGAGCTATGTAATGCATATAATTTAAAATTGTCACCTATAGATCTGTATCCCCTTTCTGTTTGTTCCATACCAATATTTTTGTATCTTTTTGAAAACTTAGGATAAACAATCAGTTGACTTTAAAAACGGGCTGCAATTTTTAGCTGCATCCAGAGAGGGCGCCAAAAGCCCAGAAACTGTCTTAACTCTCAGAAACTGCAGGAAAACTTAGATGGTGGTGGTAGGGGGTGGTGTGTTTCACTCAGTCAAGGCTGCCCCGCTGCAGAGATTTCTCTCTGCAGGAATTCCTATCCGATATGTGCTCCCATGCAGGTCCACCTCTGGGCAGCCCAGCGAGGGGAACTGGGAGATGTGTCCTCTGTAGGGAAGGGGTGGGGGTAGCATTTGAGATGCCTGACGTTTCAGTTCTGCCCAGAACTGGAACACCGAGACCGCAAGGACCCCCAGCTCCAGGGTGCCAAGCGTCACGGAGTGCCAGGACCAGGCCGATTCTGGCGCGTGGGCATCGTGGATCAGTCAGTGGGGGCGGCGGTTTCGCATCTCTGCAGGCAGCTCCGGTGGGTGCCAACCCCCTGCCCCTACATCTGGCTTTTGCCAGTGTTCGCCTCCGAATTAAATTATTGTCCCGGTGAATCATCCCTCTTCACAGCAAAGGCTTCTCATTTCTAATTTGCAACTGCGGACATTAGTGCAAGATTTCAAAGAATGTTTTCCTTGGAGATTTTTTTTTCCCTGACATTTCCATTTCTTCTGAAGAACTGGACATTTGCTACAGGAAATGGAACTCTTCAGAAGGTAGCCAGTCACAAAACTGTGAAACACTATTTACTTTTTAAACGAATGTAACTTACAAGTGGACGTGTCTGGTACTCTATAGCTTGTTTACCCGTTTAAGAGACAAGGTACAACAACCTTGTATTCCTGGCCGCGTGAATACTCTGGGAAAGTCTAAGAACAACTCCGTCCTTTCTTAGAGAAAAAGTCCCGCTTAGTAGGGACTGATATCTGTGTCTTAGGGAGGGGGCAGTTGTTAGTACAATTCGAAAGACACTTGACCCAAGAGAGGACTCAGAGGCCAGAACTTCGGGCAGACGCTTTAGCCGGGCCATCTGTATTTAGTTGCGTTTTATTTTAATTCTCGTGTTTACTGGCATGAAGGCAATGAAGACGACTGTGACTTTTTTTTTTGTAATATTTCACTAAATATTTGTCAAGATAAATACATATATTTAAAATGTATTTTAAATTGATAATGTAATAGGAGCTATGTAATGCATATAATTTAAAATTGTCACCTATAGATCTGTATCCCCTTTCTGTTTGTTCCATACCAATATTTTTGTATCTTTTTGAAAACTTAGGATAAACAATCAGTTGACTTTAAAAACGGGCTGCAATTTTTAGCTGCATCCAGAGAGGGCGCCAAAAGCCCAGAAACTGTCTTAACTCTCAGAAACTGCAGGAAAACTTAGATGGTGGTGGTAGGGGGTGGTGTGTTTCACTCAGTCAAGGCTGCCCCGCTGCAGAGATTTCTCTCTGCAGGAATTCCTATCCGATATGTGCTCCCATGCAGGTCCACCTCTGGGCAGCCCAGCGAGGGGAACTGGGAGATGTGTCCTCTGTAGGGAAGGGGTGGGGGTAGCATTTGAGATGCCTGACGTTTCAGTTCTGCCCAGAACTGGAACACCGAGACCGCAAGGACCCCCAGCTCCAGGGTGCCAAGCGTCACGGAGTGCCAGGACCAGGCCGATTCTGGCGCGTGGGCATCGTGGATCAGTCAGTGGGGGCGGCGGTTTCGCATCTCTGCAGGCAGCTCCGGTGGGTGCCAACCCCCTGCCCCTACCCGCCTCCCTGCGGGGACTCGGTTCGCTCGGGGGTGTGACTCTCCCCGGGTTGCAGGTTGACCTCCTGAGCTGCCCAAGGAAGAAGACTCGCAGCCCCCGACCAGAGCACCTGAGTCAGAGGGAACCGAGAGAAAGAAACCCGTTCACAATATTCTGGTTGTAGACGGGGAAACTGAGGCTGTCGACCCAGTTTGAGCTAGAGTGTTCTGCCAGGAGCTGAACAGTTTGGGCGTGGGGGGCTGAAGGAGATCAGGGGCGCGCAGACCGACCAGAGGGACGAGCGCTGGGCCGCACTGCCCCAATACAAGGCGCGCATTCGAGTCCCGCCCGCGAGGGAGGCAACGCCGGGAGGTCTGCGGCAGGGAGCCTAGGCTCTGGGTGTGAGCGCATCCCTGGGGAAACAGAGATCTGGGAGACGCCCCACCTCCCGCTCTCTCGGCGTCCGGGGCCGGCGCCGGGCTCAATTTCCCCAGCTGGGGCGGCCGGTCCCCCTCCGCGTCTACGCGGGAGCCAAGCAGGAGCCCAGCGTAGCTGGCGCGGAGCGAGTTCTGCGCGCCTGGGGCGGCGGGGCCCCTCTGTCTCCGGTGGGGGTGGGCCGTGTGGGCGGAGGGGGCTCCCTTTTG